>JAZHYW010007201.1:0-56288 GCA_037355805.1 Ixodes ricinus | reverse complement strand
CCACCAGAACATACAACGCCGGCTGAGCACCAGCACTGGAACTTAGTAAATATTGATAGAAGATAGGACTGGAGCAAGCATTCATGGCAATTTAACAAAACTCATAGAAGAGAGTGCATCCCCGACCACTAAGGAAGATGCATTGCTGTAGTGGCATTATTTTCTACGAATAAATCCCTCTCCTTAGGCGCGTGGCGACTGCCGTGAGACGAACTGAACTGAAGTGGGATGTGGGGACCGCTTTTCTTGTGATGAGCAGCTGCAGACTCTCGTCGCAAAGTGGCGTGAGGAACGGGTGGACTGGGTAAGGTAACACGCGCGATGCGGATTGTCCATACAGCTTTGCGATTAGCGCAAGTGAGTGGTTGATGAAACCTGCGCTCGATCGAAACGCGCGACGAGACCGGCGGAATCAATACCCAGCTGCCGCACCTGTGCTCCGTGAAAGTGCACGTCTATGCCAGAACAGATTTTGGAAGCCGCACAGCATCAACTAAAGCACGCAAAAGAACTACCAGCCCCAGGCAGCTCTTCGGCGGGCCCCACACCCGTGCTCCGTGAAAGTGCACGTCTACCGCCGGAACAATTTAGGAAGCAGCACAGCATCATTTAGCACGGCAGCGCAGGAATTACCAGCTTCAAGGCAGCTCTCTGGTGCGCCGGACAACCAAAGTTGAGCTCTTTGGTCATTTGAACAAAGCGGCACTTCACGGTTGCACACCTGCCAAGCATGACTCACATAATTTCCGTTGCTTTAAACTGCGTATCCAAACGTGCCGCACGCTTCACTGCGGACCATCGAAGATTCCGATGGTCAAGAAAAGCACAAAAACGTCGCCTATATAAAGTTATCTTAGCGTTATCCGAATCCAATCCGGAAGCCCGAGCAATGTAGAGGCCGATTGTCTCTTTCGTGGCACTATCCCCGTTCCTTGATCACCAGCAGGAAGTTCACACCGTTCCTCCGTATTTATCGCGTTACAGCTCCGCCAGATACCGTGCTGAACTCTGGAGTCGCTTTTCGACCGGCCCTCATATAGCGGCTACTGCGTCTGGAAATAAACTCGCCGAGACGAACGACAGCGGACAAAGTATCCGACAAGCTCATGACAATGCCCCGGCCCAGCGAGGCGCCAACCGCTTCCTGGGCGCTGCCATCTTTCCTGTGGCGTCACGTATTTGGCTTGGTCATGTGATGAGTGGTCAAATTTGCGTACGAATGGCAGCGGCCTTATGGGGGTCACTTTCGAGTGCAGACCGGAACCCCGGTTTATCGCTCTAAGCCCCTCTACCTCGTTGGTCGTGTCGCTACTCTGGCAGCTACGCTGCCATACCTAGTGGCTCGTCCGCCTTCGTGGGCAGACTAACTTCAAGCCGTATATACATATATACATAAACCTATCTTTGCACATTAGTTGATACGAAGTTATAGATAAGGAGCTTGCGCTTGTACCACTTTCCTGCGGTACATCACAGGGTAAACAGAGGTAGAACGTTTCGCGTTCCACTCTATTTCACCTGAGACATTCAGCAAACAGCGCGGCTGCTGGCTGGCTTTAGACTATGCATTCGCGCGCGTTTAATGACATCAGTTGACCTGTACAAGCGGACTTAATTGCGTGGCAGGACGGTGTTTTAGCGAGGTCAGGTGCGTAGTTGGGTTTTTTCGTCGTTCTTTTCAATCGGGTGAATGTGAACAAAAAGAGTTTGAAATACGAAATTAACGCAAGTGTTTTATTTTCTCATAGGCCTAACATTTTTTGTAAGCGTAAATGAACAACTTGTTGTTTTTTGTCCGTTCAAGGACTGTTTTTTCGCCCGAGAACATGGGCGAAAGTATCAAAGGGCAGACGACGAGGGCGAACAGAAGATGCAGAAGCTCGAGATATCCCAATAGGGTTTTTTGACGTTATATTAATCCGCTATTTTGTTGTGAGGTTTCAGCGCGATACAACTATAGAGCTCTGATGCACTATATATTGGATGATGTCAGATGCATCTTCGAAAATGCGATGTATTCGGCACGCAATGGCGTAAATAAAAACACCATATAAACCGAAAGACACCCGATGAAGGCTTGTCTGTCATCTTGACTGCCTGACGACAAAGTCTGGCTTTTGGGAACAATACGTGACTTCACATTTTTGCGATGTAAAGTGATATATTCTGCATATTTTATCATGATATAACATTGCCCCGTGCAAGGTCGAGCAAGCAACGCTCGCTCAAGCACTTATAGAAAAATACGTGTTTATTTTTTGCTTGGGACGTAACTTTTGTCGTTTCCTCCTTATTTCTTCTCAAAAATGCATGTTCATTCTCGCCCTGAGGACACGACGCTCGAAGTTTCTTTGTCGAATATTCCAGATGCCGATACGCTCCAGATAATTAACGGCTTGTGACCTTGTCGAGTCAGTCTCGCGTTCGCTTCCTGTTACGCCGCCCAATCGCCGTACGCTTTTCTGCTGCCTCGACGCTCGCCTTTCTTTTTTGTTTGGCAAAAGTACGCTGATTAGACCCTTATTTTTTGTTTCACTGTTCGTCCTCTCATCACCTTCATTGGTGACATTTCTGCTGGAGGTGCGGGGTACCGCATCTCACGAAGCGTACTCCTTCGAGGTCTCGCAGCGCAAGCCCAGACCTCGGCTCAAGAAGACATTCCGTGTAGACAACCAAGACTTGAGGAAGCCGCCGCACCAGGGATAAATTCCCGGAATTCAGATCTCTACCGGACCCCCGAGGAAGAATTCGACAAAGCGAACAATGACATCCCGGGGCACTACAAACTGTGACTCCCGCCTCTGCCTCTCGTCGTTTACCTGCCCGTTGCCCCTCGTACGCCGACGCACTTTCATGGCGTGACCCACGAGGACGTCGAGGACCAGATCCAGCACTACGAGCGCGTAGAACGCCACAACGGATGGGCACCTGAACAGTGCCTGCAAAACCTCTACATTTCCTTTGAAGAAACTGCGAGGCACTGGTTTGAGAGCCATGGAGCTTTCCTTATGTCATGAAACCAGCTGAAAGGAGGACTTCGGTGGATGTTCGAAAGTCAGCACAGGCGGGAGAGAGCCAAGGATCTTCTTCGAATGGGGTGAAAGGCCTCAACGAAACCGTCGCTAGCTACGTTTAAGACGTACTACGTCTAAAATGCACGCGCTGACCCTCGCGCGACGGAGAAAAAGAAGCTAAAGGTCCCATGTGCAGCGTTAAGGAGAACACCTTTGGAGGCCTTGTACGTCCTCCACCGTCGACCACCGAACAATTCGTAACGGGTCCACGAATATCGAACATGCTCTCCCGGCACGAGTCCCCAACTACCAGCGACTACCTGGAGTCGTTCGATCCACGTCATTAGGCTGCTGCTTGGGCTCCACTACATCGGACATTAAAACTGGTTGGCCTAGTTGGTGCATGATGCAGTCTAGACGTTTTTTTGCGAGACACAAGGGACAATTACAAGGGAGTAGACACGGCCAAGCGCAACAACAACTGCCACGACCATTTCAAGCTGACATTGGTTCTGAAAGGCACGTCCACTTTGTTCGTTTTTGCCAAAAAGAACACAGAAAAGACGTTACCTTTACAGTCACCAATGGTTTTAGCTAGTTTTTTTAAGTTCAAGTTCTTTGCACATGCGCACAGCTCTCGTCTTCACTCGGCAAGCAGTAGGCTTGACAGCTTAAAAGTTATTTTCGACCGCTATACGGGCCTTCGCGCTGAACGTACCGGTGTACTGAACATACCTCAGGAAGATAAAGAGGGTGGATTTGTGGCGATGACGTCCGTTACGTTCAGCGAGAAGGCCCGTTTAGCGGAGGAAAAAACTTTCAAGCTGTCAAGCCTAGTGCTTGCCATGTGAAGACCAGAGTTGTGTGCCTTGAACTTACAAAACTAGCTAAAACCACTGTTGACTACAGACGTAACGCCTTGCCTGTGTTCTCTTCCTAAAGAAACGCACAAAGCGGACATCCGGGAGATCATTCAGGATGTCGCCCGAGAGGAGATCCGAAAGCTGCTCCCCCGCTACTCAGCGCCCGGCGTCGCCGTCAGTTGTCAAGATCGTGCGCGACCAGGTACAGCGGGCCTTGCAGCCTGAAACTCGCGTCGACATGCCAGCTTCCTAGGAACGGACGCTGACCTAGGCATCCAAAGCCAGATGGCCGCCGCAAGCTCCCCGCCATGCTACGGCGCCACCACAACATGAACCTCCAACGCCGCAGTACTCCAGGCGTTACGAAGAACGTCAGCACGTGTGCCGACCGACGCCCGCTGTGCTACCACTGCGGGGAAGCCAATCACGTCTACCGCCGTTGCCCGTACCGGCAGCTGGGACTACGCCGATTCCACCCTGAAGACCCGCGCCCATGCTAAGGTGAGCGGCCTCGGGAGATCGACGACAACCTACGGTGTCCACCCTCTCAGATGCCTGCGCCTCGACGTGGGTCCAGATCGCCCTCACCACGACGTCCTGCTTTGCCGACGCAAAGGCCCTGACGTGAGAGCCTGTTGCCACTCGCCCCTCGTTGAGAAAACTTAGCGCGGCAACCCCTGGAGGTTGAGTTGCCGACGACGACCGTCGGAAACAATCTCCATGAACGTCGGTGGGCCCCCACGCTAGCGACGACAAGCCTCGGAACGACGATTTTGCCACGGTGCCCAACAACCTCGACGTTGTAATCGACGGCCACAACACGTCGGCCCTCGTGAACACCGGAGCAGATTACTTCGTTTTGAGTGGGAAGCTCTCTCGCCGACTTTGGAAAGTGACGATGCCCTGGGACGGCCCTCAGATACGCACCGACGGAGAACACCTCATCACGCCTGTGGGGACGTGCACTGCTCGAATCGAGATTCACGGGGAGACCGGTCCAGTCACGTTCGTCGCCATTCAACACTGTGCGAAAGACGTCATCCTTGGGATGAACTTTGTGTGTGAGTGCGGCGTCGTGATCGATCTTGGACCAAACAGGTTGACGCAGCGAAAGCCCGTCCTACCTCCGGATGGATCCAAACGACACCAACCGCGGTCCGAGTTATTGAGGGCCATGTGAACCTGCCGCCGCGGTCGAATGTTCTTGTGCCGGTCGTGACCGATGCATTCGCCCACGGGGAAGTTCTTGTGGAGGGCGACGTCCAACTGCTCCTCGGGAGAGGAATAGGCATCGCAAGGGGCGTAACAAAGTTGCAGGATTGGCGCACGGTTGGTCCTCGTGACGAACTTTCGGCAGGAGGTGCAGCACCTCACAAAAGGTGCCGCTGTAGGACACGTAGAAGAACACCAGCGCGCCGTCGAAATCGCCGCAGTCTCCGATGAGCCCTCCCCGTCTCAGCCGTAGAGTACACCGCCGCCGCAGCTCGACGTTAACCCCAAGTCATGTAACAGGGAACGACAACAGCTCAGGGAACTCACCGCCGAATACAGCGACTGCTTTCCAACGACGTCGAAAGTGCGCCAAACAACAGTTTACAGTTTATAAGTGAGAGAAAAAATAATAAAAAACGTGTCTCTCTACCTGCACCACCAAACGGTATAACAGGTTCAAGCAAATAAAAATTAAAAAAAATTGGATCATAGTCTGGCCAAATTAAAGTGAATTTTAGGAAAAAGCCATCCTAAAAATAACAGGGGAGACAGCATATCCCTGTTTCGCTGGCCGAAAAAAAGAGAGGCCATTCATGAGCAAGTCCAAGAAATGCTCAAAGACGACATTATTCAGCCGTCGAGCAGCCGATGGGCCTTTCCAGTCGTACTGGTGAAAAAGCAGGACGGAACACTTCCATTTTGCTTTGACTACCGGCGGCTCAACGCTGTCACGAAGAAAGGCGTGTATCCGCTCCCCCGCATCGGTGACACACTGGACCGGGTTCACCACTCCCGATACTTCTCGTCGATGCACCTGAAGATTGGCTATTGGCAGATAGAAGTTGACGGAGGGGACCGAGAGAAGACTGCCTTTGTCACGCCCCATGGAATGTACGAGTTCAAAGTAATGATGCTCGGATTGCGGACGGCGCGGGCAACTTTCTGGCGTGTCATGGGCAACGTACTGGCAGGCCTCAACTGGCAGAGCTGTCTTGTTTATCTCGACGACGTCGTGGTATTCTCGGCCAACTCTGACGTGCACTTGCAACGCCTTCAGGCCGTTCTTAAAGCAATCAGGACCGCCGAACTTACAGTCAACCCAACGAAGTGCCGATTCGCCTATGAAGAACTGAAGTTCCTAGGTTACGTTGCCAGAGCAACGAAGGTGTTAGTCCTGACCCTGAGAAGACTCGCCCAGTAGCTACATTTCCACCTCTTTCCGACAAGAATGCCATTCGAAGATTTATTGGACTCTGCACGTACTACGGGTGGTTCGTTCGGGATTTCACCAGGCTTTCTGCGCTTCTCACGCACCCCACGAAAGACGACGCGAACTTCGAATGGGTAGAAGAACAACAACAGGCATTCGACGAGTTGAAGCGACGACTCCCGTTGCCACCGATTCTCGGCCACTTCGACCAATCCGCAGAAGCGGAAGTTCACACAAACGCCAGCAATACAGGAGTCAGAGCGGTACTGGTCCAACAACAAGAGGGTGCCGAGCGCGTGATCGCGTACACTAGTCGGACGCTGTCGAACGCGGAACAAAATTACTCGACGACCGAGGAGGAATGTTTCGCTGTTCTCTTGCCATCACGAACTTCCGCCCGCACTTGTACGGGACCCCTTCCGAGTGGTCACCGACCACCGCTCGCTGTGCTGGTTAGCGAGATTGAAGGACCCATCTGGATGCCTTGCTCGATGGAGCTTACGACTGCAAGTGTACGACGTGAGCGTGGTCTACAAGTCGGGTTGAAAACACAGCGACATCGGCTGCCTGTCCAGAGCCCCCGTCGAGTCAGCTAGCGGCTGTGCCAAAGGCGACGACGACGACGACGACGACGACGACAATCGCTTTCTTGGCGCAGTGAGCGTTAACGGCGGCAGCGCTCCAACAGGACGATTTTGAATTGCGCGCACTGATCGACGACTGGGAAAGACGAGGGGAACAATTCTCCGAGCTTTTTCACGTTCTCTCCTATCATTTGCCGTCTGGGAAGGTGTTCTCTACGAAAAGAACTTCCACGTCAGCAACTCGACGGGGCTTTTGGTGATCCCTACAAGTTTTCGAAAAGAGAACCTCCGATCCTGCCACGACGACCCGACATCAGGTCTCCTTTGCTACAGCAGAATTCCCGCAAGGATCTGAGATAAGTACTACTGGCCAAGGCTTCGGAAAACTGTCCACCTCTATACACGATCGTGCCAGGAGTGGCAGCGACGAAAGGAACCGCCGACGAAACCGGCAGGCATCCTGCAGCTGATCGCGCCCTCGACTGCACCGTTCCAGCAGACTGGAATGTGGCTACTTGGACATTTCATGCCGTCGACGCAAGGAAACCGTTGGATAATTGTGGCTACTGATTATCTCACACGGTACGCCGAGACGAAAGCACTCACTCCATTCTGGAACCGCAGTGGAAGCAGCAAAGTTCTTTGTTGACGCTCTCGTCCTCCGACACGGCGCTCTCCAAGTTATGATTATGAACCGAGGCTCATCATTAATGGCGCAACTAACATAAGAGATACTCCGCCTGAGCCACACCGACCACTGTCAAGCAACGGCATATCACCCGCAGACCAACGCACTAACGGAACGATTAAAAAAGACCATCGCTGACATGACATCTATGTACGTGATTGTGGAGCACAAGACGTGGGATGAGGTGTAGCCCTAAGTCACGTTTGCGTAAAACACGGCGGTTTAAGATGATACTGGGATTACACCTTTTCAGCTGGTGCACGGTAGAAGGGTGACGAGGATGCTGGACGCCATGTTGCCCTACGACGCGACGGACTACGGCACCGACGACGCCCAGCTGGTCACCCAACGATCAGAAAAGGTATGCCAGCTAGCCCGCCTTCAGATAAAAGACCAACAACGTGTCGATTCTGGCCTGTACAACCTTCGTCGCCACGACGTAGGATTTCGGCCCGGAGACAGGATCTGGGTGTGGACGCCCATTCACCGCCGCGGCCTCAGCGAGAAACTGTTAAAACGCTAGTTTGAACCCCAATAGATCATTCGGCGCCTTGAGCACTTGAACTAGGAGGGGCTCTTCGACAGAACCCGACCCCTAGGACACCGCCGGCCACGACCCGAAGTCGCCCACGTAGTTAGATTCAAGCCGTTCTACGCGCGTTTAGATTCTGACACATGCGTGTATATTTCTTTTCACCGTAAATGTTTCAGTCATTTTTGTTTTCATGTCACGTGGCATCGGGACGATGCGCTTTTAAAGGGCGGGGGGGGGGGGGAGGGGGCTGGCTGATGCCGCGCGCGCAGGGCCGGGAAAGCAACACTCGGTCATGCACTTCTAGAGGATTCCTGTTCCTTGTTGGTCGGTGGGTAACTTCTATAATTTCGTCCTATTTTCTTATTTTCGAAAATCCATGTTCATTCTCACCCCAAGCCCACGACACTCGAAGCTTCTTTGCCGAACATTCCAGATGCCAACACGCTGCAAATATGAAGCGGCTTGGGACCTTGTACAGTCAGTCTCACTTTCGTTTGCTGTTACGCCTCTAAATCGCCGTACGTGTTTCTGCTGCCTCGACGTTCGCCTTCTATTTATTTTGGCACAAGTTCGCGGAATAAACCTTTACTTTTAGTTCACAGTTCGTCCTCTCGCCACCTTCATTCGTACAACATGTTCGCTTGGTAAATTTTGACAATACCTTTGAAATCGCAAAACATGGAAACACTAGGTCATTGCAGAAATAAAGTAGTTTTAAGTAGGTCTACTTGCTGCAACCCTGTACACGGAGCGGCGCATCCTGTTTGAAGCGCACGGTTCCAGCTGTTACTGGCGATGTAGAATATTGAAGCGTTTCCGCTGTGCCGTGCGCTCAATAGGCAGCGTGCAAGAGCGTTGGTTTAGAACCTGTAAACTTACTTTTATGAAGAAGAAAAGAAAATAAAAAGAAGAAAATTAATAAAAAATACTTCACCATATGAAGCCAGACCGACGACGACGCGTTAATTGAGCGCGACTTCCCAAAGAACACTGACGCTGTAGTCGTATTCAACCTCTGTCCTCTCTCGGTCGTGCTGTAGGGACGTGAAAGTTTGAGTGCATTTAACTTCTGTTCTAGACGGCGTTGGCAGAACAGACTGTGACACGCAGAGGTAACCGTAGTGCGAGGTCAATTTTGCCGGATATTGCTGAGACAGGCGAACGTGTTACATCTGAGTCCTTTGAAGGAAGGCAGAGGGTTTACTTAGCGCAGTAACTTTTGGAAGGAACAACGCGTAGCCCGAAGATACTTTACGCAAACTCCTCAATTGCGCATTGACGTTTTGCAGGATGCCTTCATCTCAGACTGTCGCTGCCAAACCAGGAACACCTGAAGGTATCATGATGTCCAGGCAGAAAGAACTGCCCATCTTGCCCGTGTCACCTCTGCAAGACATGCTTCGCAGATACATGGACTTCGTGGAGCCCTTTCTAATGGCACAAGAGGTGGAGGAATTTCGAAAGGTACGGAATAATTCCTATTTCAATTTGTGCTTTTAGTGCCGATCACGATGGAAGGCGTGGCTGCTTTTGCCCCATAAAAGTAGATTGAGTGCCGCGAGGTATGTCGGCTTTCAGGGGCGAAGCACCTTAGGATTCAGCCTTGTCCGTCCGTCCGTCCGTCCGTCCGGCATCCGTGCTCGCATAAAAAGAAAAAAAACAATGTTTGCGCAGTCGACAGGATTCGAACCTGTGCAGGGAGACCCGAATGGATTTCTAGTCCATCGCCTTAACCACTCGGCCAGGACTGCGGGACGAGTAGGGGGTTCTGAGTGTGGTAGTAACCCAAGAGCTGGGGTTTCTGTCATGGATGAAACGTTGCATGTAGCCGCTCAACGTCTATACAGGAAAGGGCGGTGCGGTCAAATGCGTATATAATCGCGTTAAACTTTGCATGCATTGGCTCAACGTTTATAGACGAGAGGGCGCTGCGGTCAAATGCTCAAATGCGTATATAACCACGTTCCATACCACACATTTTTTCTGACATGGACCGTTGACTTAAGCGATGGAGATGCGTTCCCACGGCTTCTAGCGGATCCAAGCTGATCCGTTAGAAGAACCACTGGCTCTGCATTTCACCGACCATAAAGCAGTAATAATGAAGTCGAAACACAACCCGGAACTCAGCACTACCTATGAACAATAAAAAATATCAGCACCATCAGCACTACCAATGAACAATAAAATCAGTATCATTAGCACCTCCAGAGCTTCGCCCCAATCAACATCATTCACCACGTGAAGAAGCGGTCATTTATATGCAATAGCATTTCCTTCGACGGCCTTAGAGAGGCAAGAAAATAAAAATATAAATGGTTAAAAAAGTACCCGAAATAAAACATCTTTTAAAAGAAAAAGAATTGCACGTCATTGTGGTTTTTGTTGCGCAATACCTTCGAGGAAGAGGGGCTTAGAGCAATAAACTGGCAGCTGAAAGTGACCCCAGCTCGGCTGCCGCCGTGTTGCATATTTTTGACCACGAGACACGTAACCTTATAGTTTTGTGTCAAGACTTTTACAAAGTACTCGCCAGAGGTAATAGATTATTGAACTTTAATAACAGTAGCTACGAGGTAAGTTATGTTTAGTTTGTTTTAAGTCCAAAAAGTGCTTTAACGACAAAGCCTCGGGAAGCCTCGCAATGGCTACGCTAGGTGCCGTCAGCAGAGGTCCTTTATTTCCTTTTTTTTTTTTATCGGAACTAGACTTTGATATCTGGGGCTAACAGCATTGAAAAATAGCTGATCATGTTTCTACTGCGGTCGCAATACAAATTTCGGCTCAGCGTAAAAGCCTCAGAATTTGGAACGGTCACTTGTCTAGTTGTCAAACTTGTACAACATAGTGTTTGACGGGTTAGGGGTCACTTTTGGCTTGTAAACGGGATACCAGTTTATCGCTCTAAGCCCTTCCACCTCGTTGCTTAGTACTTATTCCGCTCGACGCAAATTAGGTAGAGCTAGCCCTTCTCAAGGTTCCGCGCATTGCCCAAAAGCGCCTAGCCTAAGCTCATTTTCTCGGCTCCGCTAGAAAGATGTTTGTCATATAGAATCCTCGTTTTAAAATTGATGCTCCATCCTTGCCATAATAGTCTTTTGCTGGACATATTCTTGTGTGTGAATAACCAACAATATAAATATATAGATGTAGGCGTCGATGAACTCGCGTGCAAAGTGCAATTTATTTTGTATATTATTTTTTTTACTTTAGAACAGTTATTGCTGCACAAGGCAGTACGCGCAGTGCGTGCAGTCACAATTGCGCACGCTCCCCGAGCTTGGAAAATAGAGCAAAAAAGTCAATTCCAAGTGGTAAAACAACACACAGAAACAATATGAGCTAGAATACAAGGCCTACGTATGACGTCATCGGTTCTAGATCCCCGAACGGCCCCAAGCGGCAAATGCGTTGTAGCTTGACGAGAGTATGAGCCACGTCGCAACTACGTCGCATTCACTGGCGGCCATAGATGTGTGCGCGACGGCTGAGCGCGAACTTATAGTGAGCTTCCACAGTTTATTTGCAACGAAATAGTCAAGATTGCGGTCTCCTACTTGTATGAGCTTGTTCTAAGCATGTGCCCTAAACAGCGCCCTCAAACATGGCGTCCAGTGACGCCATGTTATGCGAAGCTTAGTTCGTTCTTCGTTTCGCGCTTGGTTTTTCTCTGCACTCCACAGTTGCCTCAGTATGTATTGTGGGGTGCTGATTCATTGGGAAAACGTCTGACTTTGACGTTTATCATATCTAGGACATGTTCTGGAAGCAGCCGAGTCTGTTTGAAGCACGACCGGCTTTATAGGAACGACCAGGTCACCCGACGATGCGCGAGCGCGCCGCATTTTCTTTTTCTTATTTAGTACTTTCTCTGGTTCGCCGAACCGCCACCGCGTTTTCTGGAGCTGTAGCTTAACACACTAGCAGACGCTTTTGCGTGTGTATCTGTGCGTGTCAGTTCCATTACCGGCGACGTTTTGAGGATAATCGGCTGTATTTCAAGTACTTTTCTCATCGTTATTGCGATTGTACGTTCGGTAAAAAGCTACAAGCAGATCTAGACCGCATTCTTCTCTCCTCGACAGATAACAAACTTTCCCTAAACTTGAACCAAACGCGCTTTTATGCTAATCACTGCCTCGCGCCAACCTTAGACCCCTCCAACATTTTTCATGAACCGCGTGGAGATCTCAAGAACAACACATATCCCCTTCCTAGGTGTCATCATCGACCAGTATATCAATTTCCATCGCTATGTTCAAAACGTCGTGTCCGGAGAAATGTGACTCCTTGGCTTAGTCATTCGATCCACAAGAAGAACCAGTTCCGATCTGCCCAGATTGCTGTTCACAGCACTGGTGTTGCCGATCCTGGAGTTTTGCTTCTCGGTGTGGGATTCGGCAACCAGGCAACTTGTTGCATCCCTTGAGTCGGTGCAACGTCGCGCTTCCTACCTTAATATGTGGCGCGAACTTGGCCTCCGAACACCATCCTATCGCACAAAGCACCTCCTCCGTTCAGTCGGCAGGTAGCCGCTTCAACATCGACGTCAAGAAGCGACCACGAGGCTCCTAGCCATTTTTCTGCTACCGGACTCCTCGCTTCCCTTTGCCTCCTTCCTGCGGCGTACTCGCACTGGTAAACTGCAGCCTCTTTTAACCCGCACGCTTCGTGACTAAAAATCCTTCGCACCCCATGCAGTGCAGCTTTGGAGGCCCCTCTGCCCTCCCCTTTCCTTCCTCCCTCCCCCATGCCAGTCACCAGTTTACCACATTCGACAGTGTCTCACTTCGAACTTTCAACAAAAGCGTCATGGCCCACCTGCGGAGCAACTAACTCGATTTTTTATTCTGATAACAGGAGTCGGCTCCAGCAGGCGGACTGAATGCACCATCCTGTACACTCGTACACACTAGTGATGCTTAGCCCACAATACTAACTATTCTGCTCGAGAAAACTATAATATAGTGACTCATTCTAACCTAATATATTCACACTATGTGCTAGCATTAGCGCCTGCCTTTTAAATGCGACAGAAATCATCAGAAACCAACGTTATTTCCACGCGCTCCCATCGCCTTTCATAGCGGCCGCCGTGGTTTTGGTGTTGAGCTATTGCGGCGCCTATTGCAACACTCGGTCTCTCCTAGCCGTTCACGTGATGTTTCTTGGCCCGCGCGCTCTCATGGGGAAACGCGGAGTGACCTGGTCGCCCCTAATAAAGCCGGTCGTGGTTTGAAGCTTGCGCCGCCCGTCTTAATGCGGCAAACCAACACGCCGTGACTAGCCATAAAAAAATTGGGGTGTGTGTATGTTTATACAGCCTAGAACTTAGTCTGCCTCAGCGGGAGACTTGTCTCCCAGATGTAGGTAAGAAATTGAGCCAGTGCAGTACCAACCACTAGCCTGTGGTCTTTAACGCGCACCACGGGGGGATCGGTGGCCGAGTGGGCTATAGACCTATTGCTGTCTTACCCAAGCATCAAGGAGAATGCAGGGATTGGTGTTCCACGCGCCGCACGTGCTGGCCTCAGCAGTAGTAACTTTTCCAAAGCAAAAACCTAAAACAAATGGCATCTTGCTCGCGCGTTCGTCAATGCTTTCTTGGTTATTTACTTCGAATATTTTATACACGAAAGGCGTGCGCGTGTGGCGCGTGGAACACCAATCCCTGCATTCTCCTTGATGCTTGGGTAAGACAGCAAATGGTCTATTGGCGACGTGAGCGATCGAAAGCGTCGCTGTGGTCGGCCTGCCACGATTGGCCGAATACTGACAATGACGTCAGCAAAGGATTTCTCATCGATGGAAATAAGAGGAATGGAAGAACTTCAATTTTGTACGGTGTTGGCAGTGTTGCTTTGAGAGCGCTATGATTTCAGGCTTCCACCATGCCCATTACAAACACCATCGAACTTGTTGTTCACAAGGTAATGACGTCACGAAAGGTAACCGAACGAGGGCACCACCGAAACATCTCGCCGCTAATACTCCGTTTCATCTTATGTTGTACCGCAGCGAAGGCTAGAAGCGCGAGCTCATAGCGTTGGCAGGTGCCCTTAATGCACGTCAGCTTGTGCCGCCGAGATGCGCCTTAGAGCAAGGAGCTCGTGCTCGTAGCCTTTCCTGCGGTACATCATAAGGTGAAATAGATTATAGCGCACGCCAGCTCGAAGCACATGGAGTGAAAGCTCGCGCTGCAGAACCCAGGGTTCCTGGGTTCAATCCCTACCCCTGCCTGTTTCGATCTGAATGAGCATCGTACCGGCGCGCGGTCGTGTATCACTACTGCGTGGTGCACGTTAAAGACCCCAGGATAGCGGTTGTGCTGCACTGGCTAAATTGCTCAGCTACAGCGAGTAACTCGTCGCAACATTGAAATGGCTGACCAACTACGCTCTGCATAAATATCCACAGAACCCCAATTATTATTTTCGCGCACCTCGCAGTGGTGACACACAACCGTCCCCTCGCACGATGCTCATCTATATCGAAACCCTGGGTTCCGCTGCGCAAGAATTGGCTCCAAGTGCTCTCAGTTGTTGTGCGCTAGCCCACTTGGCCACCGATACCCCCTTGACTAGATTTGGAACACGGTATGCAGTATTTTTCGTTCGTTTTTGGGCCGATATGGGCTAAAATAAATGTCCAACTGGCTGTGTTAGAAAAAGAAACTGAAAAAGTACGCTTAATTGTGTTGATTTACTCACGTGTGTTTTTAAATTGATTCGCATTGAAGTTGAAACATAAAATATCCAGCTAGAACCTAGGCAAAGTTCTTGCACATGCTCACGGTGGAAGAAACACATTCTTCTATCGTGCACATGCTCCAGAGTGAAAGGTGGGGATGACTATTTTGTCAATCGCGTTTGAATACGTTACGTAAGATGCGAAGGCGAGTAACTATGCCCGTTCACGCATCACTATTCTTTTACGCTTAAGACGTCAAATCTCTGCTTAGTATTGCGCTAATGTCCGGGTGATATCCGGTTGTACCTCGACTCCTTGACATGGTCTCTATGCACCATATGAAGCACGATTCGCCCTGTAACTAACTATTGCACCTCGACGTAAGCGGTGGAAACGTAGGGCGATGCACTTTCGAAAACAATGGCGGAATGTACGCATAAAAATGACGTAGTTTATGCCATAGTCTCCTTTATACTGATAATGCCTTCTCAACGGTCGGCTTCCCCATGCTTCGTCTTCGTTTCACCTGCTTCGCATATTTGCCACTAAAGGAGCCAGAACCTCTTACAAAAATGCAGACGACGCTTCTCCGCTGCACGCTGTTGCAGTCCACTGTGATGCAGCTTGTGAATTGAATGCATTTGTAACCCGTGATACATAGCTATAGCAGGGCACGGTCAGTATAATTTGTATATATAAAATAAGTCGTCTCCATTCTTTTAGCTTTGACGTGTTGGTTTTGTTTCTATGGTGAAATGTTACCAGACGTCTGATGCTTGTCATCGAGACAGCAGAAATTGTCAATGCAAATTTTAAAAAAGGAGACAGAAAGGCCGGCAGATTTTCACGACATTAAAACAGCGACCACTTAGCGTTTTTATTGCTTCTGCTGCAGAGCTGAAAAACATACGGCCCGCGGACCGCATGTCGCACTGAAGTAGTTTTTCTCGGGACCGCGAAGGAGTCCCCCTGACCGAAAACCTGCGAACCCGTCGGCAGCACTCTAACCGGAGATCTTAAGATACATTTTCAAAATTTTTTTAATCGCACAGCCTCTTGATGTTTTTGTCCTCTTTCATTTGGTCCGCACTGCTTTTTACGTATGCAGTTCTAAAGCTCTAATGACTTCCTAGATAGTGGCTTGTTGAAGAAAATCTTCTTGAGGTTATGCTTGTCAGTCACGGATGCCGAGTAGTTGTGAAAATTGTCCTGAAATACTTTGTACACAGAAGTTGCAGGAAATTTTGTAATGGTTTATATCTTTCTCTGCCTTTGCGTATTTCAAAGTCCCATGGTGCATAAGTGTATTCACCGCAGTCTCAACAGTTGCATGCAAGAGCTTTATAGCCTATTTCGTTTTTCAATTAAACCTCTACGAAGTTCTTCAGCGCATACAACACGCTCACAAGCCTCGCTGAATAATAGTATAGTTTTCCCCTGTCTGGTGCCTGATGAGGGAGTGATCGGGAGCCATAGAAGCCTGCTTAAAGACCCGTAGGTAGCAGTCACTGTAGTTAAAATATTCCTTCACCCTCTATGCCAAGTATCCACCGACCATAAGGATGGCCGATACCTCAGTGGTGGAAAGGATGTCATGTGTTCGCGTCAAGTCAGCTTCAAGGAGAGCCTTTGCTTCCTTAGGAAAGCATTTGCTTCTTCCTGTCCTGCGTTCTTGTTTGCAGATAAAGGGAATGTTTGACAGCTCGACGAATGCGGCACGTTGCTGTCCTTGGTGGCAGAGATTATCCTTGTCTTCAATATTGTCTCCAGGCCAGAAATGGCATCCCTCATGTCCGTCTGGTCGTTGCTGCCCGCAGAGCTTCGAAGCCACCCGGAAAACGATTTTATGGGGTCAGAAGAGACTTTCGGCGTCAAACGAACCTGAAGTTCTCTTCCGTCAGTAGGTACCGGATGCACTCCACATTGGAGGCAGCAGTCATCAGCAAGCCTTCGAAGGTTTCACGCGTGAGGAAGTGTTTTGAGCAACTTCGTGACTCCATATCTTGCAGGTACTTCACGAATGTTGTGTCGAGCTAAGCAATGCGGATTTATAATAATAGCTTTATTTACCATATAAATATGGTGGGAGCTGAGGAAAAAAGCTGTCTAAGCAGCTTGACTGGTCCTCAGCCCCCTCACAGGTACACAGCGGTTGCAAAAGCACACACAAGAAATTATATAAAGGAAAAGAACAACAATAAAGGCGAAGAACAAACAAAAAACACCTACGAGGGAATCGTAATTACTTTGATAGAAAAATCTCCTAATATCAAAGCAAAGAGCAAGCAAAAAGAAAAACACCTACGAGGGAGTTAGTGATATTACATAATTACTTTGATAAAAAATGTCTCCTAATATCACACATGCTACAAGATTCTATATCGAAATTAGACCGGATCATTTTGTTCAGAAACGTTGGCAATGTTATTTGAATCATCTGTAAACCATAGTTCGTACGAGATGCATCTACTACCCAGAAATCGGAATGGCGAGTACAATATGTTAAAGGTTTGTTTCTAAGGGATGCTAAGCGTATCAAAAAGCTGTTTATATCCCGATATTCCCGTTTATATTTTACACACAGTCTAAAATCATAGTACTGAAATACATTCAAAACACCCAGTCCAACAAAAAGCTCGTTAGTATGAAAATTATATGGCACGTTGCATATGACCCTTAGCACTCTTTTCTGCAGTAAAAACAGTTTTTGCAGATTAGTTTTTGTGGTGGTACCCCAGACTAGATGACAGTAGTTCAGGTGAGATAAAAATAATGAGTTATATAAAATTAGCTTAACTCCAATAGGAAGAATATGACGATGTCTATGTAACATACCACTTATTCTGGCAAGTTTAGAAATTAAATAGTCCACATGTTCGGTCCAAGACATGTGCTTTGAGAAAATTACCCCCAAAATTTTAAATGCGTTTACTATTTCGATTGGACACGGGAAGGCGTTCACAGAATCGAATGGTTTGCCGTCGGGAATGTTTTGGAGGATATGTTGTGTGCAGTTGCTCGCATCCATTAAGAGGAAACACTTGTGAGCATTCCTAATAAATTCCAACGTGGGACCAAGGCTTTCGTAAAATATGCTACATCAGTGGCCAGCTTGCTGTCGCATAAACTGGAATGCTTCTGTCACCGGCGGTGAGAAGGCTTGTACTGCGCTTTGCACGTTCATCTTCTCCAGGTTGCTGGGGAAGGCATGTTTCTTCGACAGAAAACGAACTGGCTTTACAACACTATTGCTTTGTAGCTTATACAAGTTCTTGAGATGAACGGAGTTACTTTCCCAGCACGTCCGAGGTCTCTTGCGAGACACTGTGAGCAAACATTCTGAATCAGATGGCACTAATCAAACGCTAAAATGTATTTCGGGAGCCGTCGTTGGGGTGCTCGATGCCAAAAAAGTTTCTCTTGTCAAAAGAAAAACGTAATCAAGTGATCTAATTGATCATGTAAGGTCACTTTACCGCGAAACCTAATAGGTAAAACTTACGTTATAACGAAGCTTAACTATATAACATAGCGTATGGTAGCTACAGTGAACCGTAGCAGAAGACAGCGGATAAGCGTCGTCTGCATTTCTGTATGGGGTTTTGGCGCACCTAGTAGCAAATATGTGAAGTAGGCACGACGACAACAAAGCAACCTTTGGGCAGAAATTTTGAGTATAAAGGAGGCTATGTTCGTGCGCACCTTTGAGTGCTAGGACGCAGCACTATCCTTCGGAATGGCTTGCAAGCATTGCGGCATTCGTGGTTCATTCATCGGGAAGGCGAACACTTATATTGCGTTATGACACCTGTGGACATTTGTTTTGCATCCCTTCGCACAGCTGTACGGTATTTTCACTGATGCATTATCACGTTAAGGACCCAAGTGTTGCGGTTGTACTTCACTGGATCGCCCTACGTTGCCACCGCTTAGGTCGTGGTGTAATAGTTACCGGGCCAATCGTGCTTGATAAGGTGTATAGGAACCATGTCAAGGTGTCGAGATAGGACCGGAAATCACTGGGATATCTACGAAATACAAAACTCAGATGTGCCGTCTTAAGCGTAAAAAAAGTATGCATGAATGGGCATGATTACTCGCCTTCGGATTTTACGTAACGTATTAAAATGCGATTGAGAAATTAATTAGTCATTCCTACCTTTCAATCTGGAGCATGTGCACGGTGAAATAATGTGTTCCTTCCACCGTGAGAATGTACAGGAACTTTGCCTAGATCCTGGCTGGGTAGTTTACATTTTAACTTCAAAGCAAACCAATAAACACACACGCGTCAGCAAATCGACACAATTCAGCGAACTTTTCAGTTTTTTTTTTCAACACAGCCACCTGAACATTTATTTTAGGCCATATCGGCCCGAAAAAGAACGAAAAATGGTGCATACCGTGTTCCAGAGCTAGTCAAGGGGTATCGGTGGCCGAGTGGGCTAGCGCGCACCACCTGAGAGCACGTGAAGCTAAAGCTCGCGCTGCAGAACCCCGGGATTCTGGGTTCAAACCCTACCCTTTCCCGTTTCGATCTAAATGAGCATTCGCAACTTTCATGACCTATAGGGGGCGCACTGGTGCCCATCAAAATGGCTGTCAATTGGATGGTCGTCGTTGAACAGGAGTATGAGGCTGGGTGCACGACGCGTACGTAATTCTAGTTTTGCCATGTGTGAGCTGTATTAGAGCTTTACTTTCTTTTTTCACACCAGAAAGGGGATGGCAAGCACCTTTATTCTGAAGCCTATCATCCAGGAGCTAGGGAGCGTGATTCTCAAACCGCGGTACCACCATTGCTGAAAGTTGCGAATTGTACCAGCGTGCGGTGGTGTGTCACCACTGCGTGGTGCGCGTTAAAGACCCTAGGCTAGCGGTTTGTACTGCACTGGCTACATTTCTTATCTACACCTGGGAGACATGTCCACCGTTGAGGTTGTTTAAACATACACAAACCCCAATATTTTTTTTACGTGAACGTCTAACTTCTTTGTCTGAAATAGCAATAGGCAGTCGCCGTTAGCGTCTGTTTCATTACCTGCTTCAAAAACCACTGAGGCAGGCGATGGAGCAGACGAGATTGCAGACGATGTAGCAGACGATGGTGCTCATCCGGGCCACTTAGAGGGCGCTGAAGGGATCTCCTAGTGATGCCATTTAGAGGAAAAACGCGCATGCCTTGTGTTCTAGGAGGTAATGACAGAACACGGAGAAAGAAAAAATGGTAGGTAGAATGAAAAAGCGCTAACTCCTAACTAATTTATTTTAAAATAAATGAAAAACAGAAGTTTCAGAATTGAGTTTTCCTCAGCACCGTGAGAGCAAAGGAGAAAAGGAATGATAATAATAATAAACGCTATGTATGCTTGATTTCAGCCAGAAATGGAAGGGAAGAAAAAGCCCTAGAAGAGAAAATAAGAAAGAAATAAAATAACTAAATAGGCACTTTCTTGTCTCCAAGCTGGCCAAAATGACTCGCCGTTTGCGTTCGCTAAGAAGGTCACCCCCTTTGCACTCAACTTCAGAAAGGGATGGCTCACGCGTTGCTGTCCTCTTTTATTAATTTTAAAGGCCTCAAAGATATATCGAGTGGTCCGATCTTGATATCTCCTGAGTATAGTTGTGCCACAAAATGTCGGTATGCAGTGGCAGGAGAGAGTGTAGGCAGGATTCCTCCTATGGTGGCTTGAAGGAAAAACATTGTTTCCGAAGCCGGTCGTTGATGCATCTTTTAGACTGTCCTATATAGCAACCACCACACGCTAAGGGGGATGTTATAAATTACCCCTTCTGTGCCGGAAAAAAACCTGTTCTTCTGTTTAATGAGGCGTGTGGATCCTGAACGTTTGGTCAGGGGCACCGCCAACACGCAAATTCATGGAACCCTCTTCTTGTTCGTACAGGTCGTGGCAAGCATCTCAGTCTCGGCTTTCGGGCCGACAACAACCGTGGATGGAGCGGCGCCAACATTTCGTCAAGTACGCGAGCCGAGTTTCTTCAATCACAGTGACGGTGATTTCCTACTTCGTGAAAGTGCGTCTATTCTGCTGACAAGTCGCCGTACGAACATTGGCCAACTGTTCGACCTCCCGTCATCGTCAACAGCCGCAACGACATCGCGACCATCATTTAGCGCGACCATCATTTAGCGCGGCTATATACGCCTGGCATCACCTCGCTACTCGGAGTGAGCACGGGGGCACCGCCAACATGCAAATTCATGGAACCCTCTTCTTGTTCGTACAGGTCGTGGCAAGCATCTCAGTCTCGGCTTTCGGGCCGACAACAACCGTGGATGGAGCGGCGCCAACATTTCGTCAAGTACGCGAGCCGAGTTTCTTCAATCACAGTGACGGTGATTTCCTACTTCGTGAAAGTGCGTCTATTCTGCTGACAAGTCGCCGTACGAACATTGGCCAACTGTTCGACCTCCCGTCATCGTCAACAGCCGCAACGACATCGCGACCATCATTTAGCGCGGCTATATACGCCTGGCATCACCTCGCTACTCGGAGTGAGCACGGGGGCACCGCCAACATGCAAATTCATGGAACCCTCTTCTTGTTCGTACAGGTTGGTACAACCCCTTCGCTACACGCAAAGCGATCTAGCGTCGTTTTTTTGATGGTGTTCCCGTGCTCAAAAGTGCTACTTGTTACCTTGTATGAGTGTGTTGACGTCATTAGTCTGCTTCTACTAACTTCCGGGGATGTGGAAACTAACCCAGGCCCAATGAGTGAAGGCCAGCTAAAACTGTTTAACGAAATGCATGAAATGCTAGTCGATCTTAAAACACGATCGGTACAAGTTCAGAGAATCCCAATCAGGAATCCGATCCTCCATCAACGAAATTAAACAAAACCAGGAATCACTGCGTGCTACTGTAGCTGATATGAACTTGAGACTCGTCACAGTGGAATCCAATGCCTTAAATGTAGAGCAGCTTAAAACCACGGTAGTCGAGGCGAGAGGTATTGCTAATAACGCACAAAAGGAAAACCGCGTCTTGAAGGCACGGCTTGACGAGGCGGAAGACCAATCTCGTCGAGATAATTTAATATTTTTTGGGGTTAGCGACACCGTATCTGAGACGTGGGCGCAGACTGAAGCAAGAATTTTGAGTATTTTTCAAACATCACTCAATGTACAAATCACGGGTGACTCGATAGTTCGTGCTCATCGGCTAGGAAATTTTACACAAAACAAATGCCGACCAATCATTGTAAAGTTTGCGTCATTCAAACTAAGAGATCAAATACTACTCACTAGAACTGGATTAAAAGCACTCCGTATCTCAGTCAGCGAGGATTTCTCGCTCGCCACACGCAATGCCAGAAAGCAGTTAATTGAATTTGGTAAAGCAAACGGAGGTGTATTTAAACTGCGCTACAACAAACTGCATATTAATAACAAGTGTTACGCGATCGATCAAACAACTAATGAAATTTATGAGCTCGGTCCTTCTCGACTGTCTGCAGCCCCCAACGCGCAGACAACCGCCACTCAATCACCGTCATCATTTGCTCGGAGTTCTAATCAGGCGCCCTCGCAGATATAGGATCTGTCGAGGGGTAGGGCATGCGTGTCACGGTCTTCGGATATTTCTGTTGTTTTCACCAACATAAGAAGTGTCCTGAAAAAACGCGACGAATTGTGTTCCATTGTAGATACCACCGATGCTGATGTCATTGTACTAACCGAAACGTGGCTTTCCGGGAAAATACAAAACTGTGAACTGTTCGATGGAAACAAAACGTTCAATGTTTACAGACATGATAGACAGGAAAGATGTGGCGGTGGAGTGTTAATTGCAATCGCTGATCATATCAAATCCTTTTCTGTGGACGTTATATGCGAGTTGGAAATAACGTGGGTTGGCCTACTTGTTAACCATAAGAAGTGGATTATGGGAGTTTGTTATCGGCCACCTTCGTATTCGTTGCCATTTGTCGAAGCGTTACATAATACACTTAACACCATTATGGTGCGTTTTCCGGGTGCTCCAATTTTTCTTCTCGGCGACTTCAATTTCCCATCTATATCATGGTCAAACGACGTTCCTTGTGTAAAAGTACATTCTGAGGAATGTATTTCGTTTATTAACCTATGTCTAGATTTTAGCCTTTCACAACTTGTTCTCCATCCCACCAGAGTTACCCAGTCGACAGCCATATGTATTAGACCTCATTTCGACTAATCATCCTGAATATGCAACTCCCATAACATATCTGCCCGAGATTAGTGATCACAAAGTGCTGCATTTTTCTTTAAAAGCGTCGGTAACGAGACCCACTTTTCAGCCAAAACAAATTCGTGATTACGGAAAGGCCAACTTTGAGCAAATTAACAATGACCTTGCCATTTTCTTGAACCAGTATCTAACAACTTCTTCGGGGCGTTCTGTCGAAGATAACTGGAATATCATAAAGTTGAAATTTATCTCTCTTATCAACAAGCATGTCCCACTAAGAAATATATTCGAAAATACCCAGTCACCATGGTTTACGAAAGCCCTAAAACGGTTATCAAATAAAAAAAAACGCTTGTATCGTGCTGCAAAGTTTTCAACGTGTGGGCATCGCTGGGCTGCGTATCAGTTGTCCGCAGAAGTATATAAAAAGGCAATTGAAGATGCGAAATCAATTTTTTTTTCAAATACTCTCCCAAATATGTTAATAAATGACCCCAAAAAGTTTTGGAACACTGTCAACAAAAAAGACACTTTTTCAATTTTACTCAAAACGTCAAGTGGTGATAGTGCCTCTAGTGATGACTGCGCTAATATACTAAATAATGTGTTTATTGAATCATTTTCCGATATTAGTAACATAAGCTACCCTTCAATTGTGTGTGCCGGTTATTTACCAATGGATGCTATTCTTGTTGACCCTATTGGTATAGTTAAGATTATAGATGGGCTGAAATTGTCTTCTTCTTCAGGAGTGGACGGCATTAATTCAAAATTTCTTAAAAGCACCAAGTTATATTCTTCAATTATTCTTGCTAAATTATTCGAACAGTCACTCCAAGAGGGTGACCTACCCTCGGACTGGAAGGTGGGGAAGGTGGTCCCTATTCCAAAAGCTGGTGACAAACATTCTCCTCATAACTATCGTCCCATTTCGTTAACCAGCATCCCATGTAAACTTCTCGAGCACATCATATTTTCCCATCTTGTAAACTTCCTAGAAATGAATAATTTTTTCACCACAGCTCAGCACGGATTTCGTAAATCATTGTCATGTGAAACTCAGCTTCTATCTTTCACTCACGACATTCATTCTCTCATTGACCAAGGCTCCCAGGTGGACTGCATCTTCTTGGATTTTGCAAAAGCTTTTGATAAAGTGTGTCATAAACTATTACTATTGAAACTTGCTAAACTTAACATTGACCCTAACGTTCTTGCATGGATTCATTCTTTTCTTACTAATCGTTCGCAATTTGTAACAGTCAATAATGAAAACTCTCCACTTGCGTCAGTAAACTCTGGTGTTCCCCAGGGGTCTGTTCTAGGCCCCTTACTATTCTTAATTTATATTAACGACCTACCAGTTAATATGTCATCATCCGTCTGTCTCTATGCCGACGATTGCGTAATATACCGTGAAATCCGAAATAACCAAGACACGCTCACACTTCAGTCTGATATTAACTCTGTTTCTCGTTGGTGTGAGTTGTGGCTAATGAAACTAAACACTAGTAAATGTAAACACATGAGAGTAACCCGTCAGTCTAGTGAGAGTCCTTCTTACTACCTTGATGGCAACTCCTTAGAACAAGTGTCGTCATACAAATATCTTGGTGTTAACTTAACTTCTAACCTTTCATGGAAACCCCATATAGAATATGTTACTAATCGTGCTAACTGCATGCTGGGTTATTTAAAACGGAATTTTTCTTTGGCACCTGTTTCACTTAAATTGGTCCTCTATAAAACATTAATAAGACCTAAGCTGGAGTATGCAGCCTCCATCTGGGATCCCGATCACATTACCCTCATCACTGCTTTAGAATCCATTCAAAATAGATCAGCTCGTTTCATTCTATCGAACTATCACCGCACCGCCAGTGTCTCGTCAATGAAGAATAATTTATCTTTACCATCTCTTTCACTTCGCCGTAAAATTTCACGCTTATGCCTTTTTCATAAAATTTATTTTCATAATCCCCTATTACGCGACCATTTCATAACTCCCCCTATTACATCTCGCCTCGTGTAGATCACCAACACAAAGTTAGAGTCCCAAGCTCATTAACCAACGCATTTTCGCTGAAGCTTTTATCACACAGAAGAACAGTCCTTGACTTGGTATTCTTGCATAAGATCATTAATGGTGCCATTGATTCTTCATGGCTTATTAGTAAAATCAATTTCCATGTTCCTTTCCGCGCGACGAGACAGTTCACCTGTTTTGATATTTGCTCACCATGCCGTGTGTCACCACTTTCTCGTTTACAGACATTATATAACAGCATTGTGCCACCTCAAGTTGACATCACCACACCCCTGCCTACATTTCGCTGTCAGTTGGACGAACTTTTGGTCCCTTCATAGCGCGTCAGTGTATATGCATGTATATTTTTTTTTTTTAAATGAGTAGGATTATTGTTTAAGTATTTCTATTGTACGAGTTGGTGTACCTAAGAGAAGGCCGCTCGGCTGTTTTAGGGCACCCGAAAAATAAATATTATTATTATTATTATTATTCCTCTTTTCTACCACGCACAGCTCAAGAATGGAACCACCTTCCCGGTTTAATTGCTGCCATAACAGACTCTAATCTTTTTCGAAGTGCCATAAATAACCATTTTTGCGCTGATTTCTGACCTGTTTGTTCACTTTTTATTTGTTTTAGTATTGCTGAATTGTTATATTTTCCCTGCCTACGCTTTCCCCTCTGTAATGCCTTCGGGCCCTGAGGGTAAAATAAATAAATAAATAAATAAATAAATAAATAGGGAGCCAACCTTTGCACATATCTTAGCTAACCTTTCAGGGGCAGAGAACTCCATTGGAACACCATACGCGTTGGCTACTTATTTCAAATTGTGAGACAGTTTACGCCGGTACGGGACTATTGCCGGGTGATTTTTTGTAAGATTTTTCTGATGCTCTAAGAACCGCCAGGGGTAAACGAGGTACCTCAAGGCGTTCAAACTGAAATTTACAACTTTCCTTAACACCATGAAAACAGGACTTTGCCAGGGCTGAGCCCGAAATGAAGATGGCGGTGCCCTTTTGACAAGCCTAAAAAAGAGTGTGTTTAAGAAAGTATGCCTTTCTTTGGCCGCGGAGAAAATGGCAGGTATACGTGATTGGCTTAGGCTCATAACGAGAGATAAAAAAACTTGCAGGGTCTCATATGTATAGGGCGCAACCATTGTGTGTGAGATGGCCGCAGGCAAACCTGTGCCGCCACTGGGCGGCTTGGTATGTTGTTTTTTGGAAATAAATTGTTCTCTGGTTCTGGGCACGAAGATCTCTACATGGTGTGAGGAACTACGCTCGCATTCTCTGCTCTCACTAGCACTACTGGTACTGTTGCTTAGCCTCGCCTCGCTGCGTGCTGCTCTCCCGCACGGTCTGCGGACTCAACTGCGTCGTCTGCCCCTATGCTCCTCGCCGTTATGCCTAACGAAGAAGCTATCGCCCTCACAGGAACCGCTTCCGCCCAAACTGTGTAGTTCGCTCACCCGGCACCCGGCTTTTGACCGCCGTGTTCATGCTCGCCGCCACTTTGCTCACTGTCATGCTTAACGAAGAAGAAGACGGCGCTAAACCTTCATGGCAGGGCCTTTTCTGCGTCAGGCAGTCCACTTTGACTTCGAGAACGCCGGTTCCTGGCCGACGCGGTTATGCCTTTCCGAGGACTACGCTTTTCCTTCCGGTCTTCGACAGGCGTCGGGAGAAGTTCAGGTCCGCACACTTCTTTATTGCATGGGGCCGGAAGCTTGTCCTTTTCTTGCGGCTTTCGCCCTGTGCGGCGCTCCTAACGACTACAGGGCGGTCGTTGAGAAGTCTACTACCCATTTCGTCCACCCCCTCAACGAGGTGCAGGAGTCGGCGCAGTTTCACCGGCGCGTCCAGCAGCCGGGGGAGACGGTGGACGCAAGAATGCTGCGTGGAACTGGTCCCACGAACAAGAAACAGTGTTCACCAAGATCAAGCTGATGCTCGTCTCAGACCGCTCTATGGCGGAGTATCATACGGGATACCCAACATTCGTCTCAGCAAATACCAGTTCATTTGGCTTGAGGGCAGTCCTCCAAACTCAGCCTATCGGCGAAAGAAGACCGGTTCTTTCGCGTCGCGGTCGCTTACAGCGAGTGTGCTACGATATAGCCAAACGGAGAAGGAAGCTCTGGCAGCCGTATGGCAATTCAATATTTCGAGGAGTTCCTCCGTGGGTTGTTCTTCGACGTTGAGACAGATCACCTACCACTGCTTTTACTATTTGGCAAGATGGACTTGGACATGGTACCTTCATGTATCCTGCGCCTTCGACTGAAGGTGATACGGTTCCAGTTCACGATGTCGTACGTCCCTGTGAAGTTACTTGCAACAGCGGGCACCGTTTATCGCGTCCCCACAGAACCTGCCGATCCGTCTGGTACCACAGAAAGAATCGAAGCGTTTCCTGCAGAAGTTCTCCAGAGCTCATCAGAAGGAGGATCTGTACATCTGGAGGACCTTCGAGCGGCCTCAAGCAAACGACGGGGAGTGTCGCGCACTAACCTCGATGTGCCACAACAGGTTACCTCCGAAGTCGAGGTTACCGCTTCGCCTGACGAAGTATGCAAGCGTGTTGGACGAACTTTTGGTTTGTGATGGTTTACTGCTAAAAGGAACTCGCATGGTGCTACCAACAGTGCAACGTGCGACAGCTCTGGCTTTAATTTTTGAGGGTCACCAAAGCATTAACCGATGCAAGGCTTGGGCCCGGGAATCGGTATGGTGGTCAAGTATCAACGCTGACATAGCAGAACTTGTGGCACAATGTGAACAGAGCACGACGTTCCCAGACAATCCAGCAGAGCAACTTCGGAGCACGCGGCTTCCAAGTCTTCCTTGGACTTTCTGGTCGCTCACTTGTTCCATCTGAACCGACCAACTGGCCTCCTCGTGGTCTACTAGTATTCCAGCTACTTGGAAGTGATCACACTCAACTCTTAAACTGCTGGACATGTCATCGAGGTACTCAAAATAATTTTCGCTCGTCACGGCATCCCATCAACTCTGCGTTCAGATATCGGATCACCCTACAGTCCCACGAGTTTGCTCGGTTCATGGTAACTTACGGAATCGCACGGTGAAGAACTTGCTACGCAAGGCGCACGATTTGAGCCTGGCTCTGCTTAACTACCAAGATACCCCCGGGCCCTCCGGTTTCAGTACGGCACAATTGTTGATGGGGCGCCGACTCCGCACTCGACTTTCTAAAGAGGGGAGTTTACTGGTGCCTAGTAGCAGGTCCCAAAAGGAGATGTCCACTAAGTACGCGAAACTCAAACGTCGGCAAACCACTGACTTCGATTGCCGCCGTCAGGCTAGAGACCTTTCGCCAATCACAGAGGGTACCCACGTCTGGGCTCGTCCAGAACGGATACAGGCTACTGTCCTCAGTCCAGCGAAAAGTGCCAGGTAGTACATGGCGGAAACGGATGAGGCAGCAATCTAACAGCGGAGCCGGAGAAGGCTGGTGCCATTCAGGAGAGGCAATGAAGACATAACTACGAGAGAAGAAGCCCAAGGACTGGCTTTCGCCTCAAGAGCTGACGGCACCTGCAGCGCAGGAACGGGTTTCACTCGACAACCGTCTGCACCTGCAGCTCAAGGATCGGCTCAACCTGAACAGCCGCTTTCACCAACAAGTCATAACATCCGGCGCAACGAACACGACTCCGGTACCACTCCTGTACACAGAACCAGGTGTGGAAGGCTGGTGGTTTTCCCCGGAGGTTGAGCCTGTAGTGCGGTGCAGGGTGTTGTTTGGGCGCTATAGGCGGAAGGGGGGGGGAGATGTAGAGGGCGTATCTCTCAAGTGCGAGATGGCCGCAGGCAACCCTGTGCCGCCGCTGGGTGTCTTGGTATGTTGTTTTTCGGAAATATATCGTTCCCTGCTTCTGGGCGCGAAGGTCTCTACACCATCCTAGGGCAGGGTGGAAAGTTATGTTATAACTCAAGTTTAAAAAATCTTTGATAGGTGCTGTTCACGTGCAAAGTTTAAGCTTGAGCAAACCAAGCGACAGCACACTGCAATTTTAGGATCTCCTGTTGTCAGCCCAATCCAATCGCCTATGCTGGTCCTTTCCTCCCAGGTCAAAGAAAGGCACACTGCCTTACACATCCTCTCATTCAAATTTGTCCGAAGAGGAATGGTTATTTCTATTCTATCCTCGGCCCTGGCCAAGTCCTGTTATTATGCTGTTAAGAGAAGTTGGAAATCGCAGTAAAATTTCTTGAGGCATCCGGTTTTCACCAGACAGTCATCCCAGAGGTTTTGGGGTCCTCGTTGAAAAAGGTTAAAGGGGATAGCAGCACCTGACAAAACATACAAAAAAAGCGTTCGCTTGTATTCCGTAGCTCCATAAACTGTCCCACAATTTGAAACAAGTAGCCAAAAGGTATGATGTTCCAATAGTGTTTCCTGCCCTTCATGAAAGGTTACGTAAAATATGTGGAAAGGTTGGCTAAGTATTTCGTAATCGTTCACGAACCGCATGCCACAAGAAGTACAAGAACGCGTATGTTTCCTGCACGGAACAGGTAGTTTATAATATCCCCTAACGCGTGGCGTTTGCTATTTAGGACAGACTGAAAGATGCATCAACGGCCGGCGATGAGAACGCTTTTATTCCCTTCACGCTAGCGTTGGAGGACACCTGCTCTACACACTGCCCCTCCAGGCAGTGCGCACCGACCTTTTGTGACACAACTATTGGGGAGGAGATCAAACAATCAGGCATCTGGCGGCACGCTTCAGCTGTGGGGACAACAACCCGAATTTTCTTGTTTGTTTTTGATCAGCGATATCGATGGTGACGATTCGAATGGCCGCTCCTCGTGCAACCGAAGCACTGGTGAGAGTGAAGCGCTCGTGTCCTGACCGTGCATGACAAGGTTCAATTTCTTTGTTATTTTATGTTTGTAAACACCGGGCTGTGCGGACAACAAGCTCGATAAAGCTCCCCCTATAGTTCGATCTCCTGCCCAATACTCGGGAAATATGAAGATCGGACAACTCAAAAAGATCTTAAAGGACATTACAAAAACAGCAATGCGTGACTTGTGCCTCTCTGACGTTGAGTGCGAAGAAGGTGACCTTCTTAGTGAACACCATTGGCGAGTAATTTAGGCCGGACTGTAGACAACGATGTGGCTTTTTAGCTATTTGTTTTATTCCTCCTTTCTAATGCTTTTTTATCCCTTTTTCTTCTCGCTCAACTGAATCATACCTCGGATGTATTTTTTTTCCTTTACTTTCACTTGGGGTTAATTTCTAAAATTTCACTTTTTCTCATCTCTAAAAAAATGAGGTTGGAGTCAGCGCTGTGTTGTTCTAGCTGTCCTCGCTCTTCCTCCGTGTCTGTTTTGGGTGCTCCTTTACTATGGTAGCTGGAAAGGAAGGCGTGCTTGGCGGGAATGAAGGGCTGCACAGAGTTCCGATGAAAACGAATTGCCTGCAGACTGCAGCGCCCTAGCATAGGCCAATATTTTCATCGTAAAATCCGCGCTGCGGGCAACACGTGTGTAGAAAGGTCACACGGTTTCTTTATATTTTGACCCAGGTTTCTGTAACTACATAAATTGCGCACGTTTAATATGTTAATTGGGTCATGCGCCTTAACTCCGCGATAAAAAGTTCGATACAATGTCCTTGGACACCGCTAGGGCGCTGCAGCCAGCAGGCGAGTTAAGCGGGGCCCAAAATTTTGAGAGAGCCTAGATTACAAAGAGTTTCCAATTGATCAATGTGGGTCACGTAGTGTAAGGGTCGTATTTGCACTACGAGCTGCGAGGAGGTGACGAGCACTTTGGTCGTCTACGAGTATCTCAACCTCTCAGCCTTCTTTCCTCGTCGACACTTGAAAAGGCAGCGCAATGCGCACTTGCGACCAATCTTTACCAGTTGCGTCCGACATTAAATTGCAAATTCTACCCATGGTTGTAGATGGACCATCTCCACAATCTAGGCTCTCAAATTTTTTCTTCGCGTGTCGGGCACCTTCTTTACCATTGTACGCATTTGGCGCCCGTCACACTTTCCCTTCCAGCCAACACAGTTTTACCGCGTAGATAATCTTTTTTTTCGAAAATATAACGAGATTGCTTGCTTTCTCTTTGCGTTCCAAACAATAAAAATATGGCTGTCGGCGCCTACGTAAAAGAGATTCTGACACCGCATAACTCATTGATTCTGTTTATTTTCATGAGTGCAAGTAGTTAATTCATTGACATATTCACAGGAAAATCACCACCGATGTAGTTTCAGTAAACGACTGTCGTATGTGGACGGCTTCAGAAGCGCTGTGCGGGTGCTTGTCTCTGTAACGGGAATGGCGTGAGCCTGGCGTGCCACGTCCACTACTTCGGTGTACCTGGTTTGATATGTTTCGCTTACGCGGTCTGATGCTGAATAAATGTGTCGGTTCTCGTAAAAGCGGCCCCGCAACACTGTGAATCGTGCACACGTCCTGATTCGGGCCAGAGTCTCAGTACTTCAAGATGCAGGTAAAAATCCGCGGGCCAATGGATCTTTCCAAAGTCAGGCTACCCACCCTCTGGAGAGTCAAACCCAACGCTCTATACTCCGTTTCACCTTATGTTGTACCGCAGACAAGGCTAAAGGCTCGAGCTCATGGCGTTGGGAGCTACTCTTAGCGCACGAGAGCTTGTGCCGCCGAGATGTGCCCTAGAGCAAGGAGCTCGCGCTTCTAGCCTTTCCTGCGGTACATCATAAGGTGAAACAGAGCTATAGTGGCGGCACTACACTGCTTATCAAAACCGGAAAAAAACGAACGTCTTCGAAAGCCTATAGAGTAAAATGGGGATTTCATTTACGTCATTTTCGAATCACGAAATGGAGGGTGCGGGATTTAGCTGAGTATAATCTTCTATCGCCGCCATTGGAGAGGCAATATTGGAGGTTTTGGGGCGGCCACAAGGTGAGTTCGACTTTTTAAAAGGGTTCATTGGCTGAAGGAATTGCGGTGTTTGCCTGGCATCAGGGTTCTGAAGGTATGTTTCCGTCATTTTGCTTAGGAAGGCCTGTAGCTCTCAAGTGTTAAGCAGTTCACTTGAATTGCTAAAGCGAATATCTTATGTTCGAGTTTTATTGCGTGTCATGACGGCCACCCAACTTGCTCTCGAAAACTATGCAAGAAAACAATAAGAGAAAATATGAAAGGACGACATATTTATTTATATTATTTTAGATGCGGCGCATCTCTTTCTCGGGTCTATGTCCCGCGGCGTCGGCGTCGTAGTCCGCAGTCACACTACGAACGCGCAACTCTCCTCCTTCCCTCTCTCCAACAGCTGTGCGTTACTCTCTCCGCTCTCTTTCTCTACCAGCTGCGTGCACTGCGCGTGCGTTCGCTTCTCCTCACACCTGCGCGCGCATGCGCAACTCTCCTCCTCTAGTCTCCTCGCCTTCAAGTGTAAAGAAAATAAACGGCGAGCGGCGAGCGTTCCAAGTTTCTCTGCCGCGAGCCGCGACGAAGGCTCGCGTAGGGGTACGCTAGGGCAGCCGATGGCGCCATCTCTCGACGTCAGCACGCAACTGACTCTATCCTCGGAACCAACACGATGCTCCGCATCACCCGCATGGTTCCCCTCGGGAAGATGGTGTAATTTTTTTCTTTATTTTTTTCGGTCGCCTTTTACAGTGTGCATCGGCAGACGCGGAAGTAGCTTTTGTTGGACCTTGGCGCGTGTATGATAAATCCCTAGAACGCCGTTTCCTAGTTGTTTAGTGCGAGCGTGGCATAGGGTTTTGGAAAGTCTCTTCACGAGGACCTAAAATTCCCGGTGTCCTTGTGAGGTGGAAGAGCAGAGGGACGCAAGCGATGGCAGAGGTGGACGCACCGCATTCACGGTCAGGTTTCACGGGCGTTTCAGATCGTAGGTTTTAGTAGAAGGTGACGCAGTACGCTGCCGCGCCTCTGCTTACAAGACCAGCACTGTGTCAGATGGCAGTCTAGACGCACCGGACGTCGTGACAGGGAGACATTAGACTTGAGAACGTGTTCAGCCGAGCAGCCGAGCCAATCCAGCAGTAATCGGTGCGGACACCGTTTGTGCGCGTGGCATACAGTGGGTGGTGAACTTCATCTAAATTGAACCCAGGGTCGTAAATATCGCTCTATTTTTTCATGGCATTTTAATGCCCGTCTGCTCTAAACCATTCATATATATATATATATATATATATATATATATATATATATATATATATATATATATATATATATATATATATACGTTTTTTTTAATCTTAGCATCCCTTTATGAGCTTTCGAAACCAAACTTGCTGCCGTGTATGGTCAAACGCGTGCTCGATAGTGAGAAAAAAAAGCGAACGTTTCGGTGCGCGCTTTCGTTTTTACCTAAGCAAACAATACTAAGCGTAGTACGGGTTTTCTTCTCAGTTTCTCTCTGTCGTCTCCTGGCCTTTCTTCTTTTTGGAGTTTGGGGACTGACTACAGCAATAAAAACCTTGACAAGCCAGAAGGCTGTGCGAGTGGAAACATCTTGCCCTTCGTCATGAGCACGCTCCAACGTTTTGTGCAAGAAGGCTAATGGAGGCTGATTGTCAACCTTGCAAAAACTACCCCAAAGCGGAGCGGAAGCGGATAAAACAACACCACTTCCGCCGAGCAAATGCCGTGCACAGCGAAAAGCATGTCCTGCGAGGACAGCCCGTGAGTTTTGCTTATGTAACATGCAGTCTGTCTTTCTTAGGCTAGTGCAGAAGGGGTGCTCAGCTATTTATAAGGTTGGACACGAGACCTTCCCGTGAGAGTCGCAGGTGGCTATCGCTGGCCACTAATGATGTGCTAATTTGCTCCAGACACTTCTGTCATGTGCTTCAGACGCTCGTACGAACGGTTTGGCGCTAGTCACGCTAGTCGAGGTTATTACGGGAGGTAAGAACTTAAAACGAACAGATCGAGCCGTACGATTTAAAGTACGGCATGTACTGGGTTGATGACAGATTGCGCTGATCTGGGAAGAGAGCAAGATGTCACGACAAGCTCCTTCGATACAACCTGGCACGGGCTCGTTGATTCAAGAGTAAGCGGTCAGCTAGAACGATAGGAAGAAAACACAGACAGGGAGAAACAGAGATATACACACTGCTGACTATCAGCTCAGATTTTATACTTCTTTTTCATCACGTTGACCCAAAGATTCACACCTAAAGCAATGCCAATAAATCACGCTAAATCCTTACATTACAGTACTAAATTAAGATGCGAAATAAAAAAAATAAAAAAATTGAAATAAATTATTAAATTTGGTCACTTATACCTCCCTGACCCAACCCACAAATTACCACCGACACATATCCCTCTCATTCCCTTTCACGGGGCCGTGCCACACTGCAAAAACTGCATTTCTTTCTTGCTGACCGTGATGGAGGGCATGCTCACGTAGTCATCGGCGCTTTTCTTGATGGCCAGGGCCTCGAAAATCTCGCCCGCAAAAGCATTTCTGTCTTTTAAAGGAGCTGTGCAACGATATTCAGTTGGAATGTTTTTCACTTTACACGAGCTTACTGGCACACCGTGGGACTCAAGGATACTCGCACGCAACGCCACTGTCCAAGAAACTCCTTTGTTGCGGTGTAATTTCAAGGACAAAAGCGATCATTTTCATTTAATCTCTCCTTTGCATAATTTGATGACGTAACGTGGGGATCGCAGTACACCCAAGTGACGATATTTGAATGCGGTTCATAGATTGGACCCGAACATTGCGTGGGCACTCGATTTGGGCTCGTGATAATTACTAGCTCGAGAAGCATTCGGGTAGTGGCCCGTGTCCAATCGCTGCAACGACGACAATAGCCGAGCCATAACAATGTCTGGAACTCAGCGCGTGTCCTGTGCTTTGCCAACCCCAGCGCGTGGCTATGATCAACATTGGCGGCATATAATCCATTCCAGGTCACGTGGCCACTTGTTCTGGCTGCGAGTTGAGGGGTGAACGCTGCTCGTTTTTCTTTAATTTGTTTCTGAGACTTCTATTGCGTGGGGTGAAAAACGAACGCGTGTTTCATAGGTCATCAACGTCAGGGATCCGTTCTAAGCGGTATTTGCGCAAAGCACAAAAATTGTTGCATCGCCCCTTTAATAATGAAAACGCTGCTGAAACTTGTCCTGCACCCGCACGTACGGCAATAGGCTGCGAAGTGCCCAGCCTCGTGCCCTGCACCGACGCCGCGTGCTCCATGACTCTCTCCTTAATGCAGCGTCCCGTCTGCCCAATGTAGCAGCTCCCGCATGACATTGGAATCTTGTACATAACACCGGTCTGGCGCATGGCGCACTTAGTCGTGTGCGCAGTGTTGCAGGTTGGCTGGCGGTTTTTGGCCTGATTTACCCTGCGGCACATAGAGTTCCCTCTGTTCGGTGCCGAGCATACGACCCTGACACTCTGTCGTGCAGCGATCTTTTGAGTCGGTGGGTGACACCGGGGATGTAGGGGACAACTGCGAAGTTCTCTCGTGGAGTCTGTCTATCTCGCTCGGTACTTGGTGATCCTCTTGAAAATTTTCTGTATACCGTCTCACGTACGGCTCTAAGGAGGACATCTGGATACCCAGAGTCACGAAGCCGGGCCATCTGTTTCTGAAAGCTAGCGTCAGCTTGATGGTTGCATGGCTTGCGCAGCGCTGATACGAGTGCCGTGTTGGCAACACGGCACTTGTATCCACATCCACGGTGTCACCCACCGACTCAAAATGATCGGTGCACGACAAAGTGTCGGGGTTGTATGCTCGGCACCGAACAGAGGAAACTCTATGCAGTGTTGCCATTTTGGCGATTTTGTCGCTAGATTTAGCGATTTTTTATACATTTAGCGACGGATTTTTTTTTTTTAATTCAGCGGCTAGCGTCCTTTTTTAGCGACTTTGGTGTTCAACCGTAATCTTGATATTTTGAACAATTTTAGAGATGCTCGCGGGCTTAACTCTTTTGCTTCTCTTGCCTAGTTTGCTTTGGATATATGCTCAATTTAGCGGCGCGCTTAAAACAAAACAAAAAAGTCAACACTGTCAACACTGCACACCATATCTCCTGCGCCCACGTTCCTACGTGCTCTCCACCAAACGTTGCTACCGACAGCCAGGAGCGCAGCCGTTCTTGGCTGGCGGCTGCGCTCTTGGCTTTCGCTTTGGACTACGAACTTCCAGAAGAAGTTGTTCAGCGAATTGGCACAGCTAAAGCCTACACAACTGGCCACTAACCGTCGATATCAGCACGTTTAGGTGACTTGAGTGCAGTCACCATCGAGGAAGAACTCTTCTTCTAGACTGTTCCGTTGAACTGTTCTTGAAGACAAAGCAGTCATTATTTCCGTGTTAAAATTAACAAGTACCCGTTTCTTATTCGTACTTTCGTACTTACCGCTTAGTCGTTTCCCAAATAAAACATTACAAATAAAAACAGCTCCTAGTTGTTTTTAAGTGTATGTTCAACCTCTCAAAATACCTGAGATATGGTTATTTGAGGTTCACTTGCTTTAAAAGGGTTTAGTAAGTTTTGGAATTCAGAGAATAATTTAGCGACTTCCTGGCGTATCTAGCGACTGTTTAGTGACTTACTGGCCTCTTATCTATGCAAAGAGAAATAGCACACCATTCATTTCGTCTTGCCCTTTGCGCCTGGAAGCCGTATGTGAGACGATAGGCAAAAAATTTCCAAGATGATCACCCAGTACCGATCGAGATAGACAGACTCCAAGAGAGAACTTCGCGGTAGTCCCCTACATCCACGCAGGCACCCACCGACTCAAAAAAATCGCTGCACGACAGAGTGTCAGGGTTGTGTGCTCGGCACCGAACAGAGGGAACTCTATGTGTCAGCAGGTTAAATCAGGCCAAGAACCGCCAGCCAACGTGCAACACTGCGCACAGGACTAAGTACGCCATATGCCAGACCGGTATTGTGTACAAGATTTCAATGTCACGCGGGAGCTTCTACGTTGGGCAGACGGGACCACGACCGGCTTTATAGGGGCGACCAGATCACTCCGCGTTTGCCAATGGGAGCGCGCGAGCCAAGAAATATCACATGAACGGCTTGGAGGGACCGAGTGTTCCGCTAGGCGCCGTCCTAGCTCAACACCAAAAGCACGGCGGCCGCTATAAATGGCAATGGGAACGTGTGGAAATAACGTTGGTTTCAAATGATTTCTGTCGCATTTAATAGGCAAGCGCTAATGCTAGAACATAGTGTGTATAGAATCGGTTGAAATGAGTCACTATATTATAGTTTTCTCGAGCGTAATAGTTAGTATTGTGAGCTAAGCAACACTAGGGTGTACGTTTGTACAGGATGGTGCATCCAGTTCACCTGCTGGAGCTTACTCCGTGATCGGAATAAAAACTCGAATTACATGCCCCGCAGGTGGGCCGTGACGCTCTTGGTGAATGTTCCAAGTGAAACACTGTCAATTGGTAGTGAACTGGTGACTGGCCGGGGGGGGGACCTTTAAAGTTGCACTGCACAGGGTGCGAAGGAGTTCTAGTGACGAAGCGTACGGGTTAAAGGGGCTGCAGTCCACCAGTGCGAGTGCGCCGCAGGGAGGGGGCGAAAAGAAGCGAGGAGTCTGGTATTAAAAAATTGGCTAGGAGCCGCGTGGTCGCTACTTGACGTCGATGTTGAAGCGGATCCCTGCCGACTGAACGGATGAGGTGTAGTGCTCAATATGATGGTGTTCGGGGGCCAAGTTGGCGCCTCATAATAAAGTAGGAAGCGCGACATTGCACCGACTCGAGGGAGGCAACAAGTTGCTTGGTTGCCGAATCCCACACCGAGAAGCAAAACTCCAGGATCGGCAACACCAGCGCTGTGAACAGCAATCTGGGCACATCGGGACTGGCTCTTCTTGTGGACCGAATGGCGAAGCCAAGGAGTCACCTTTCTTCGCACACGGTGTTTTGGGCATAGCGATGGAAATCGAAATGCTGGTCGATGATGACACCTAGGAGGTGGGTATCCGTTGTTCTCGGGATCTCCACCCGGTTCAGGAAAAGCGCTGGAGGGGTCGAAGGTTGGCGCGAGGCAGTGATGTGCATGGTAGCGCACTCGGTTAAAGTTTAGGGGAAGTTTGTTATCATTTGACCAGGGAAGAATGCGATCTAGATCAGCTTGTAGCTATTCACCGAACGTAAAATCGCAATAACAATGAGAAATGTCCTTAAAATACAGTCGATTATTCTCAGAACATCGCCAGTCGTGGAGCGGACACACACAGTGCACACGCGAAAGCGCCTGCTAGTGTGGTGAAATACAGAGCCCAGAAACGCGGTGGCAGATCAGAGAACTAGAGAAAGTACTAAATAAGCAAAAGCAAATGCGGCGCGCTCGCGCTGCCTTGGGTGACCTGGTCGCCACTATACTCGTAAAGCTGGTCGTGGACGGGACGCTGCATCAATGACAGAGTCAGGAAGCACGCGGCATCGGTGCAGGGCACGGGGGCTGGAGACCTTGAAGCCCACTGCCGCACGTGCGGGTGCAGGCCAAGTTTTAGCAGCGTTTCCATTATTAAAGGATACCGAAATGCTTTTGCGCACGAGATTTTCGAGGCCCTGGCCATCGAGGAAAGCGCCGATAACTAGAGTTCAATGCATAGGCTCCCTACCGGAGCCAGAGTTGCGCGTTCACACCCGGAGCGCCGGCTTTCCTGCACGGCATGTTGATCCCGCTCCTCACGTGACTGAATTCGGCGAAAAGGGCGCCGCGCGTTCGAGGAGCGCGGCGCGCTCAAAAGCAGCGGAGCGTACGCTGGGGCGCGAGCAACGTCTACTTTGCTGCACGACACTTGATCCGGCTCCTCACGTGATTGGATCTCGGCGAATAGCGGCGAGGGCGGCACGCGGCACGTGGAATCAAACGCGCAACTCTGGCTCCTGTAGAGAGCCTATACAGGAACTCTACCGATGACTACGTCAGCATGCCCTCCATCACGGTCAGCAAGAAAAAAATGCAGTTTTTGCAGTTTGGCACGGCCCCGTGAAAGGGAATAAGAGGAATATGCGTCGGCGGCGATTAGTGGGTTGGGTCAGGGAGGTGTTAGTGACCCAATTTAATAATCTAATTTAATTTACTTTAATTTATTTTCATTTAGTAGTTTCTTAGTAGTGTAATGTAAGGATTTAGGGTGATTTATTGGGATTACTTCAGGTGTGCATTTTTGGGTCAATCTGGTGAAAAAGAAGTATAAGGTCTCAGTTGACAGTCAGCGGTGTGTATGCCTCTGTTTCTCCCTTTTTGTGTTTTGCCCCTATCATTCTAGCTGACTGTTTACTTTTGTATTATGTACCAACTAGCTCAACTTCAGCCTGTTACTCGCCGATTCCCCCAGATTATATTTGTCTCTTGTTAACTGTGGGAGGAAAGGGGTGCTCCTGATAAAAATATCACACAAGAAAGAAAAAAAAAAAGACGTGCTCCTTTGGCGTCATCGGTTGTTCCTTTTTCCATCAACACGAATGTAGAACCTCTAAGAGATAAAAGCGGGTGCCCGTATCTTTCTTCTGGAAACAAATAACTTTTGTACAGAGCGCAATCTTAAACTTCTCACCCTGTTCGTAGGTTGTTCAGGACTTTGGAAAGCCTGGTGGCGACGGAGAAACTCTGCACAAGCTACTTGTAGAGCGAGCTTCCCGTAATCTAAAATGGGTGAGCACATCCACTTTCCTCTGGGTGTTTATTTTTATAATTATTTTTAATTTAATTTTCATGCCAACAGTTGAGCGCGCTGATGAATAAAAAGACGTTTTAAAGTTTCCAGAAATATCTGTTGCAAAATTTCTGAAGTCCAGGCTTCCCATGTCGAGTACGTCAGTGGCAATTTTTCTTCCGAGAAGCGAATTTCATGCGAAAAAAGATCAACTCAGGTATTTTTCACCTTTTATAATGTCTTAATGTCTCCAGGGCATGCTTAACCTTCAGACTGATAGTACTGGGTATATGCTTGCAGGCAGGCAGCCGCACTTGCAGCAGGGGCGCTGGATTTCAAGCATTTAATTGAAAGGTGAGGTAGTCCCCTACAAGGCAGATTTATATCCGTTAATCTAGTGTAATCGAATATAACCTATATCAAATGCTCGCGCCATCTAGCAGCTGCTGCACTTATTATTCGAGTCAGCCATTGTTTGGTTACGTACTCTGGGCAAGTATCGAACGCAGTGACCGCATCATCGTTCATCGAGAACTCGGATCTAATCTGAGGCTTTGTTCCAAAGACGCCTGTGTTACCAATGCTGCTTGATGAAATTTCGAAAATGTTCTATATGTTCGATACCTGATTCTTCATAATTTCTAATATTTCCAAACAGACAATTTCTCCAGCCTGATGTCCGCGGAAAAACTCCCTTGGACATGTCGCAGTACCAGTGTATCTTCAGTGCCTACCGCAAGCCTTCCATAGCCTGCGATAAAGTGGAGTTCAATACGCCCCTCGAGAAATCTGGGGAACACGTGGTAGCCATACACAACGGCCAGGTACGTGAGCGCTGAACTTCCATTGGGTGCATTCGATGTCCGGTAATGAGCCGTCTTCACCATGCAATAAGCCAAATATTTCTCTGGGGACCAACCAAAGGAATGGCTCTGGCAAATCCAGATGCGGCAGCCGGTGAAGGCGAATTTAAGAGTTGAATATATACGTGCCATCGCTTTAAAAAAAGTGTTTCGTTGAGGGATAAAATAAAAGGCTGTTCCTGCGGTTGAAATCATTAAGAAATTATATTTAACGTGCACACAATGACCAAGGTGGGATGATATATCTTACCAGAGTCAGTGGAGTAAAACAGCCTCGTAGGACCAAAGGTGCTAAGGAGTTAGACAGATGCATGTTGCGCAGCGTACTTAATTATGCTCTTAGAAACCATAACAAGAAGCCGCGAGGGGCTTTAAAATATGTAATGGATCACACACGAAACAAAATGAGAACGAAGCAAATATTATCTGCCCCGTGTTCATTAAGAATAAAATTTCATGACCAGTTATGGCGTTTCACCGATATGCGTGTTTCAGCGAATGGTGGAGGTCATCAAACCCCGGTGTTTTTTGCCACAGCTTTTTGAAAGCGGAAACTTCAACGCACTAAGGAGGGTATCAGTTGACCAGAAAACACACCCATTTCTCGCCTAATCATTCCTGGCAAAATAGAAGCAAACTGTTTTAGTAGTGAATGTTTAAGTACAGATTAGATTACGCACCGACGACAACTGCGTAATCTAATCTGGTTCAAACTCCCCTGATACCATTCAGTCACACGGTAGAAACAATTCCTCCCTTGGCTTTCCGGGATGCGCGTCACGTGGTAAAAATGTCACGCCTTTGCGCGGAGCAGCGCTTGCGTAGACATCTTGGCGGGCGGGGGAAATTTTTGCTCGGGCTGCACAAACAGTCCCCGCCATGGCGTGGGATCGATTTGCAATTTGCCGTATTTAATTCACCTGTCTGGCAAATTAATTGATCTTCCGCAGTGGGATACTGGCGGTGCCACAGGCAAAGCGACACCTGTGGCTTGTGCTGTTGCGTGTGTCGTCCGAGGCACCCGAAAGCGTTATTGATATTCATTATATGTCGTCCTGAAGCCGTTCCTCATACAACTGGTTGGGGCACTACGTTCTTTATGTTGCATCCACCCCTTCAAAAAGCATTTTTGTTCCTTCCGTTGGGATAATTCATAATATTTTGTCCAACTAGCCCACCAGATGATCTTGATGGATCTAACAGCACTGATGCCATAGCCGCGTGTCGCCGCTTCATTTACGCCTTAATTTTACACTTTCGACAGCGCGTACCGAGACCTATTATCGGAAATGCCACCGCTAAAAGCGTCTGATAACCCAGACGCCCCTCTGGACTCCCTGTCGATCGTGTGAATGCTGGAGTCCGGGAAGGAGTGCCGTTGGTTCCGCCGATCGCTGACGTCACGCACATCCCTCCCCGCAAAGCATCCCCGTGTCAATACTCCCTTACAAATTAGCTCCAGTGCGATTGGTGGACGAACAATAAAGAAAATATGTTGGTGGCAGAGTGTGTTGGAGCATCGCAGGTTGGAGCACGTGGTGCGAAGTCGAAGTCGCGTGGTACATAGATATCCCTTCCAGTTGCATCTTTAATTTTCGGCGGAGCGAGATCTGGGCGATGCAGACCGAGATCTGGGGGCTAAGCTCGGCACGGAGAGATCAAGGCCAGTTCTCCGCCGAACTCGCCCCCGCCGCGATTGGTCGGCGCCGTGCATGACGACACGCGCCGTCACTCCCTAGGTCGTGACGTCACAACGGAGGGTTTAAGGCGGTTGGAGAGTGGCCAATACGGAACGCGCGGCGAGATGCTGTGACGTCATTGTGACGTGGCAGAAGCCGCCGTGGATGGGAAGAGCTTGCTGGCTCCGATCTAGGCGAGTTCGAGCGAGTTGGGTGCGAGATGAGGTGAAGCGTCCAAAATGGAAGCGTTTTTGTTCGTGTTTCGCCGTTGGCGTAGGTATTCAAGCCACGCCAATGTGTTCGACATGGACGACGTTGATTTTCAACAACACTATCGCCTCTCGAAAGACGTGGTAAGGTGACTGTGCTATGAACTGCGTGGCGAACTGGGCTTGAGGCGATGGAGCCGTGAATGGACTGTCGTCCCCGTCATAAATCCTACACACAAATCCTACAAAGTGAACCCTTGAAACAAACGTGTTTCTTCGGCAATCTGCAACCAGGAAAGCAATTTATCATTACCTATAGGCTTTTATAATAAGTCTGATGCTTGGCTGCGCTGCAAGATGCAAAAAAATACACTTGATAAGATTTAAAGTAAAACAGTAGATAGAGGAAAAACAATGTGCATGAAAGTCGCAGACTAAAAACTGTGTAAATTCTTTCTCATCTTTCTCCCTCCACACCGTATTTTGACAAACAAATTGTTCGTTAGTTGTTTATACAGCAGGAGTTTAGTCTGCCACAACATGGCGACATTGTCACCTCTAGATAAGCAACTTAGCCAGTGAAGTACGACTGCTATCCTGAGGTCTTTAACGTGCACCACGCAGTAGTGACACACGACGGCACGCCGGTACGATGCTCATCCAGATCGACACGGGCAGGGGTGGGGACCACTGGTGGGGACTGAACCCAATGGATGGATGGAAATAACTTTATTTATATATAGAGGTGGAGGCGGTTATGTCCGCGCTCCTTCGGCAGTTAGCCACACCTGGTGGCCGGAAGCCCATGGGCCTCGGCGACCTCGGCAGCCCGACGGACCACCTGTAATTGGGTGGTCGGGTCTGAGCTGCGCAGTGCAGCGTCCCACCGCTCCTCCGAGGAGAAGGGAGAGAGATGGGAAGAGGGACACTCCCATAATATATGGGAGAGGGTAGCTCTGGCGCTGCAGAAAATGCAGGTGGGATTGTAGAGGGATGGGTATATGTGGGAGAGGACGAGAGGGCTGGGGAAGGAGTGTGTCTGCAGCTGGCGCCACATAACACTCTCTTCCCGGGAGAGGGCTTGGGTCGGAGGAGGGTAAAGGCGGCGGGAGAGACGGTAATGTGAGGTAATGTCATAGAAGCCGACTAGACGTTCGCGCGCTGAACGAGCCCCGCGGTCTCGAGACTGGGTCCATCCCGCCCGGACGGTGTATCCTCGGGCTGTGGAATGGGCCAACTCGTTTCCGCAGAGTCCCGCGTGCGCTGGCGTCCAGATTAAGCTGACATCTGATTCAAACGAATTAAGAGGTTTGGCTCTCAGGATAATTTGGGCCGGGGCTGATATGTAACCTTTAGCGAAATTTAGGATGGCGGCTTTTGAATCAGATACGATGACCTTGGGACATGGCGTGGCGGTGAGGGCAAGTGCAATGGCGGCCTCTTCCGCCTGCTCCGGGAAAGCAGTAAAGACCGTGGCACAAGTTTTCACCTGGCCCGTGGAGGTGACCGCTACGGCTGCGAATGCCGGCCGGTGTCCGTATTCAGCCGCGTCCACATAGAGGACGTCCGACCGATGAGTAAATAACTTATGATGAGTGGAGGCTCTACTGCGCCGACGACCCTCGTGGAATGTGGGGTGCATATTTCGCGGGAGGGGAGCTACTACCAGGCGGGAGTGTATCTCTCGTGGAATGGCTTGTTTAGGGGTCCATTCTGTGGGGGGATTAAGATTCAAACGGGATAGGATTTGACGGCCGGTGGAAGAGCGCGAGAGGCGTTCGTATTGGCCTGTACGGTGTGCCTCAACTAGCTCGGATGCTGTGTTATGAAGTCCTAAGCTAAGGAGACGCTGTGTAGAAGTATTATGTGGTAGTTTGAGGGCGACCCTAAATGCTTGACGGATAAGTATGTCAATCTTGTTGGTTTCAGTAACTGTAAGGTGGAGGTAAGGCAGTGTGTAAGTGAGGCGGCTAAGGACAAAGGCATGTAGCAGGCGAATCAAGTCTTTCTCATGCAGTCCTTTGTGCCGCATAGTGATTCGGAGTATGAGCCGAATGCTTTGTTGCACTTGGGAGGAAAATTTGGCGATAAAATCAGAGTTCTTACGATTATTTTGAATTAGCAGTCCAAGCACTCGCAAGGTGGTGACAATAGGGACCGGTTCTTCGTTAACGCACACCCTGATATTGGGAGAAGTGTGGGATCGGTCTGTGGGAGGTGGTAAGAGGAGGAGTGCAGACTTGGTCGGAGAGCATGCTAACCCAGCTTGGGCGGCAATGGTGCATACCGTGTGAACACCAAGCTTGAGGGTTTCCTCCAGTTCAGCATCACTGCCCTTGGTGACCCATAGGGTGATGTCATCCGCGTACATGCTATGATGTAGACCGGGGATGGCAGCTAAGGCGGGTGGTAGTTTGAGAAGCGCGAGATTAAATAGTAAAGGAGAGAGGACAGCTCCCTGGGGGTGCCTCTTCCGCCTATTTGGATCTCGGAGGAGGTGAGGTCTCCAATTTGGAGGATGGCGGAGCGGTTAGAAAGAAAGTCTTTAATATAGTTATAGACGCGCTCTCCAGGATTAGTGCTGGCGAGGCCTTGTAGGATCGTAATATGTGATACCTGATCAAATGCCTTAGTTAAATCTAGGGCTAGTATGGCCTGGGTATCATAGTGTCTAGGGGAGTGATTATGTCGTGGTGAAGCTCTAGCATGATGTCCTGTGTAGAGAGGTCAGCTCTAAAGCCCACCATCGTTGGAGGTAATTGATCACTATCCTCTAAGTATCGCGTGAGGCGGGTGTGGACGGCGTGCTCGAAAAGTTTTCCGAGGCAAGAAGTGAGGGAAATTGGCCTAAGGTTTTCTAGCGCCAATGGTTTGCCCGGTTTAGGAATCAAGACGATTTCGGCTTGTTTCCAGATAGCTGGGATGGCGCCATTATGCCAGCACTCGTTAAAATAGGCCGTAATGGATTCCAGGGAACGAGTGTCCATGTTACGAATGGCTTTATTTGTGATGTGATCTAATCCGGGGGCAGAAGCTGTGCGTAGCTTGAGGATCGCCGCTCGGATTTCCGAATGGGTGAAATCTCGGTCTAGGTCGGGATTAGCGATGCCAGGATAATTCGGTAGGGGTTGGGTGGGGAAGTCGGGAAGGTATTTTTCCTGCGCTTCCTGTATCAGGTCTGCCTCCGTGCCAGGGTATTTATGAAGAAGTGTCGTCATGCGCAGGCGCTGCTCCGTTCGCCCCGTCGTGGGGTCGAGCAGATGTCGGAGCAGCTGCCAGGTAGAGCGCATTCCGAGACTTCCCTGCATTCGGTCACAGATGTCGTCCCACTGGCTGCGCTGCAGTGTGAGGGCGTGTTCCTCAATGTCCGTGCGCAAAGCTGCTAGCTGAAGTTTAAGCTCTCGGTTGTGTTTTTGTTTCCTCCATTCATTTTCTATGCGGGAATATCGGCGCCATAGTGAAGCCAGGCGGGCGTCTACGGAAGGAGCTGGTATGTCTTCAGGTAGGGGCTCTGTTGTTGTTTGAACGTCGTCTACCATTTGTTTTGTCCATTGTTCGATATCAATAATAGGCCCACTTTCTTTGTTCTCTCGCAGCGTCCTGAAATTGTCCCATTGAACTAGGGTGGCCTGGCGGCAACGTGTGCGGGGTGTTTGAAATTGGATGGTTGTGGCTAAGATAAAGTGGTCGCTTCCTAACGTAGTTGCCGTGTTTCTCCACTGTACCTGACCTGGATATGACGTTATGAACGTTAAGTCTGGGCAGGTGTCGCGGGTAGCGCTATTACCGATACGGGAAGGAAAGGCGGGGTCTGTAAGCAGTGTGAAATGGTGTGATTGTATTTGTGCCCATAAGTCGCGGCCTTTGACCGAGTTGGTGTGGTAGCCCCAGGCCGGATGCGGAGCATTAAAATCTCCTAGGACTAATAATGGGTCCTTGGCGGCTTCGCGCTTAGCTAGCGCTAGGAGATAGCCAAAGCGATGCCTATGCTGACGAGGGGCGCTGTATATGTTAAGTACGTGAATAGGGCTGCGTTGTTTGGAATTTGGGTAAAGGGTGACGAAAGTATGGGGGATTAGGACTGAGTCGAAGTGTGTAGGAGCGCAGGCTATGTTCCGTTGAACTAAGATTGCGGTGACAAAGCGGCCCTCCGAGTCTATCTGTTGAAAGGGTCGGTAACCTGGAAGGCGTACCTGGGTGTTTGTTTCCTGCAAGGAAATTAGGGCAGGGGGTTCGGACATAGATTGGACGTGTTGAAGGAGATTGGGCAGTTTCTTGCGCGCACCACGGCAGTTCCACTGCCAAATTATTAGTTTAGATAAGGGAGCCATGATGGTTACTGAGGAGATGGCAAACCCTGCGGCGGAGAAGCTGGGGGTGCTAGGATAGCCTGTTGTAAGGCCGCCATGGCTGCTAGGATTTCTGTTCTAAAAGTCGCGAATTGTACTCCTAGCCTTTCGATAGCCTGCCGGTTGTCATTGGTCATATGTTGTAGTCTATTAAATTCAAGGCGGGTAACACACTCTGAATGGTATGACGTAGAATCTGTATGAGAGGGTTCAGAGGCCGCGCGCTTTTTGGCAGGTGAACTTCCGGCTAACGCGGATGGGGTGGCTGGAGCCGCTGGCGGGACGGTTGGGGGCTTAGGTGCGGATGGGGCGGCTGGAGCCGCTGGCGGGACATTTGAGGGCTTAGACGTAGCCTTTAACCGATTGATCTCCTCGCGCAGTTTGATGTTTTCTGCGCGGAGGGAGGCTAATTCTGCCCGAAAAGTGGGGATGGGAGGGGAGGGGGTAGGATTCGGAGGAGCGGAGCGAGCCACATCCACCCAGCTCACCCGGTGGGTCCGTCTTTGCGGCCGCCGGAGTCCCCGGGAGTAGCTTGACTCTGGGGTGGCTTCTGCCCTAAATTGTTGTCCGTGGGTGGCTGTTGAGGGGCTTCAGCCCTGGATCGGGACCCTGAGCAGCTCCGGACTCGGCTCCGGGACCGGGATCTCAATCGGCTGCGATTTGGGGCTGCCGGGGTCTGCGTTGTTCTGGGGGTTGATTTATGTGAGGACGTGCCAGGGCCAGCTTCAGGGTCCGGCCCTCTGGTAGGAACCGGGGTCCGGAATGTCGGAACGGGGTCAGTTCTTCGTGGCCCAGGCGCTCGTCGGCGTTTCTGAAACCGGTAGGGGCACGTGGGGTGTCCAGTGGGGTGATCGCCGTTGCAGACGATGCATGTTGGGGTGCAGGGGTGGTTCTGCTCGGGATTTTCGATTCCGCGTGCCACACACTGCACTCTAAAAAAGGGTGTCATGGGGTACACCCATAGGGGGTGCAAGTGCTTGTCACATATACGACACCCTTTGGGGGAACACTTGCACACCCCAAATATGGGAGTACGTGTACACCCGTTGGTGTGGTGCACATGTACACCTTTTTCTACCGAAATCTCACACGAAGGGAACACAGGTGCACCCCATTCAATGGTGTACGGCTACACCTCTTTCTACACCCAATGAAATGAAAGGGAACACAGATGCACCCCGTTCGTAGGTGTACCATTGCACCTCTTCATAAACCCGCCTCAATCAGAGGGAACGCAGATGCACCCCACTCAATAGTGTACCATTACTCCCCTTCCTACACCTACTGCTCCCAAAGGGAACACAGGAGCACCCCGTTCAATAGTGCACTGCTGCACCTCTTTCTACACCCACTGAATTCGAAGAGAACACAGATGCACCCGATTCAAAGGTGCATGGTCAGACCACTTTATGCACCCGCTTCATAACTAACTTCATAAACCTATTTAAGACATCAAGGAAACCCTTAAAAAATATATGCGCCCTGGTGATAGCAAAAAGGCAGGTAAACGGACACACGGGATAGTTTTCAAATCTCATAGATGTTTATTAGACAGCTTATTCCGTAAACAAGTACAAACTTTCAAGCAATCCGTGATATGTGAAGAGGTATGAAGAAGCTGTTACACAACTGAGAAGATTACTAAGCAAACAAGAAACGGAAGTGAGTCTTAGGCAGTGTCTATTCTCCAAGCAGCCGGCAGAATTATTTCCACGAAATTCCACCCGCAGTCGCCATTCATTCATCGAACGACGTTTCATCGACGGCTGTACCCGCGAAGTGACGTGTACGGGGGGGGGGGGACAGGTTAATTAACGATTTTGTAAAGGCTGAACTCCATGGGACGAATATGCTGCGAATAACGGACGAATTTTGCCCGGCGGCTTTTGCTCTGCGCGTGGAATCAACACAGTGACTGCTACGTCGCGCGCAAAGCGAGCGTGCCGTCGGGCGGCGTTCGCACGTTAGTCGTCACATAATTCGTCCCATGGAGTTCAGCCTTAATGAGCCGCCGCGGACTGTCGGGACGAAGCGGCGTGAACGGGTGGGCTGAGTCGGTCAGCACGCGCCTCAGAGATAAACGCGCGACCAAAATGTCCCTACAGCTTGCATTTCGCGTAACGAGTGATAATGAAACGTTAGTGTCAATGAAACGTGTCTAAAGAACGTGTATCAACGAAAACGTGTTTTCACAGAACGCCAGGAGATTAAGGAAGTCAGTATTCTACATGCAGTTGTCACATGATTGTAGTCAGCTAATGGCAGGCGACTGCCGATAAAATTTCGGGGAAATTATTCTCCCGGCTGCTAGAAAATAGACACTGCCTAATTCTAGAGCTAATCCGGAACGGAACGGTCAATAGTTGCAAAGGAGTAGGTTGCAGAGCACTTACGATGAAGATACCGGACTCGAAATATGTAATCCGAAATATGTGTCGACACGAGCACTGCAGCACAACACAAACACAAAAACGAAAGGATAGGGGTCCGTGAAGATTCAACACGGTGTGGCAGAAGCAGTAATTTGCCGAACCGAACACAAAATGCATCACATGAATTCCTTGGGCTTTTTTGAAGAAATCGCTTGTTGCCGATATACGCGTAGGACTTTTCAAACACTGGAAATCGTGGTGCACTCGAATACGTTGTCGCGGACAAAATCTACGGCAGCCCCGCTGGTCGCAGCACAGCACACAAGAAACTAAGCCGAGAAACAGACATTCCGAGGTCGGGAAAAGCTACTACGTCATCCGTGAAACCTTTACCACATGATCACGCTCCTGCCATCACCCGCGCCCAGACAGCGGAGTCGAGGGATGAAAAAGCCCCCGGTTCATTGGTCCGGCAAATGCGCACCTTCTTCCATGCTTTCAGCTTAAGGAGAGAAAGAAAAAGTAAAATAGCAGCTCCTTCAAGGCCAAAAGGGGGCGCGCTCGCAAAGGCTTATCTTCAGGGGCGACCCAACAATGAACACAACGAAAGGATTTGTCACTTATATCCTCTTGAAAGTTCGACCAAAAGTTAATAGTGCAGTGGATGCTACCCGTGGCCTTGGCCTTCAGGCAGGTGCCGTGCTCTGCCTTATCTCTAGCTTGGAGACTGTAGTCACGTGATCCTACCCGGAGACCCGATTGGCCTAAAACAAGCATAACGTCTACTCTACTGTCAATACCGAATGTACAGGATAGCTCCATACTTCCTAAGAAACTGCCCAACCCAAAAAGTGACCCCCAAGAGGGCATCCAAGCACAAGCTGATCGGGTCCCATGGCTAGCGTGGGGGTGCACTGATACACCTAGAGGTTTTTAAGGGAGAGGAGGATGCTCATTGTCGGTGTACAAGTGCACTGGTTGGGTAACGCAGGGTGCATCTTTCAGAAAAAGGGTGCATGTGCGCCCGATGCACCCAACTACACCCTTTTTTTCTCAGAGTGTGTTGACTGCTGGATTTGGACATGCGTCTCTGCGGTGTCCTGCTCGCCAGCAGTTAACACATGCTTCACGACGTTGACGGAAAGGGGTGCACCTGCGCTGGGCTCCGTCATATTTGAGCCAGAAGGGGATTCGGGGGCTGTCGAAGAGGACTTGGATGGCCCCGGTGGATCCCAGGCGGCGTGTTGAGAGAATTGAGACACGCGGGTTGTGTTGCTGCAAGGTAGTCAATACGAGGTCCGGGGAGTCTTCGGGCGGAATGCCGTGTATAAGTCCCACAGACGTATCAGCCGGAGCGGCCACATGGGTGCTGAAGTGGTGCTCTTTACCTTGGATGAGAAGGGTGGTCGCGCCTAAATACAGGGGAACATGATTTTCTTCGGGGGTGCTTATTATGACGAAGTTGGCAGTACCGCATACCTTGATCTGATCTTGCATGCCACTTGGCGAAGGGACGCCGGCGGTACTTTGAATGATCCGGATAAGTGTTATCTCAGATAGGGCGGCGAGGGCGAGGCCACTTTGGGGCCTAAGGATAATTTTATAGTCCTCCAGGGGAAGGGTTGGAGAACTTACTCGGCGGGCCACCTTGGGCGGTCGTGGGTAGTCCGCGTTCGACGATGGCGGGCGGTCCGAGTTCGGTTTAGGCGACAGATTGGTAGAGCCGGGCGTTAGGCGATGACGGCGGTGAGTTGTTTGCCAGTCCGCAGAAGAGGCTTCGGCCAGAGAAAGGGGTTCTCCTTCCACTGTAACTTCCATGGCTTCGCGGCGAGGTGTCGACGTAGCCGCCACGCAGGCTTGCGGCTGCGGTGTTAGTGCAGCGCAACCGAGGAGCTGGTAGGCTTAGCTCCGTAGCACGGTTGGGCAGAGCGTCTAAAGCCCAGAAAAAAGGTTTGGCGAGGAATTCTTAAAGTGGCGTGGGCTCACCAGAATCCGGGCACCTTCCTGCACCTCTAAGGTGAAAATTTTGAAAGCAGGATCCGGGGTCGAAATTTTTCGGCGACGGAAGAAAGGTTCCGCCCTGCCGCCTCATCTTCTTCCTCGCCTGCCTCGACTGAACCCAGGATCCTAAATTCTGCAGTGCGAGCTTTCGGTCCACGTGCACCCTGTTATGAAAACAGAAGTGTGGCTGTGTGGCGGTAAAGGGGGGGGGGGAGAGAAGATGAGAATAAAATTACGCAGTTGTTAGTCTGCGCCATTCATGCATGTTGTTTCTCGTCTATTTTCTGCTTTCGTTTAAATCTTTGTCAAGTGTGTTTCTCTTGCATCTAGGCAGCGCAGTACACCATCACAATGTCTAACCAACTAGCCCATAATCAAGCGATATTTGTATAATTAGCATTCATGCTGTTGCCGATTCTTATTTGTCATTTACGATTGAAATTAGACATTTGGGTTGCGGGTATGTTTATACAGCCTAAAACTTGGTCTCCCTCAACAAGCGACGATTCTCTCAGCTGTATATGAGAAATTTAGCCAGTGCAGTTCAACCGCTAGCCTGGGGTCTTTGACGTGCACCACGCAGTAGTGATACACGACTGCACGCCGGTAGGATGCTGATCAAGATCGAAACGGGCATGGGTGGGGATTGACCCCAGGAACGTTGGATTTGTAACGCGAGCTTTCGCTCGACGTGCTCCGAGCTGGTTTGCGCTAGCCCAACCGACCACCGATCCCCCGGTTAAAAAAAAAATTAAACCCTTCACTGTGGAGCGTAGGGGCAAATCGGAGCTACGCTGGGGAACTCGCCGCCGGGCCGGGGGGGGGGGGATCGCAAATGTAAGAGGAGGAGTGCGAAACTCGCCGGGGCGGAGTCAAAAGATGCCCCTCCCTCCCCGGTTACGTCGCATCGAAGAGATTCTCGCCGAACTCGGGCTTAGCCCCCTTCGAGTCGGCTCTGCTTCATAGCAACGAGCGAAAGACGCCTGTATTGATCTTCAACGTCCAGTGGTAGACGAGCGCCCCAGAAAAGTAGCTCCTCAAGCCCCGCAAAATGACGATAGGAAATTCGTCAATAAGTTAGGTGCCCAGAGTCGGATATTTCACCGGTCGAGACATTTTGATGACTGCTGTGGTCACTCACGCAGCAACATACAGCGACTCCCGAAAGAACATTGAATACTTCTCCACGCAACCCGATCGGCTCCTGAGAGCATCGGCTTACGATACCCGATTCAGGTGCCGCGTTGTCGGCAGAACTTGCCGCTTGATCGGATCAGTTTCGCGCAACATCGAGATTGCATAACATTGGATAATAACCTTATGGATCATCATCGCACCGTCGAGGTGCTTTTTCGTATGGTTGCAGTATCGCCTAGCGACTTCACCAGTTCGCCCCTGCCGCGAGGTAACCCTACTCATGAGGATATAAGTGAAGACGGTGCAAGATGACAAGACAGACTGCACAGGAAGACTTCACAACAGAATGGCACCAAACTTCGAAGACTGCTGCTCGTCTTCGGCCCTATTTTGACTAAATATTTAGTTAGTGTGCTCACCAGCCGTTCACAGACCAGTTTAACTTCGAGTCCGGAGAAACCCAAGACGCTGCACTGCTTTTCAGCTGGAGGACAGTTTGAAGAAAGCAGAGCACCGCGTTTTTCGTGCTATCTTTATCGCACACTGCGTGTATACCGGTTAACCCGGTGCGGAAGACGAAATGAAATCCAGGTTTTCGACCTGCATAAACTAGCTACGCTCCGCAGAATGCTGAAACTCCGTGTAAATATGTGCCAGTAGTGGTGGTGATAAAATGCGCAGTTTCAAAAACAGAACGTTGCATAATTCACAATTTATAACACAAAACGATATTGGTTCTTTTAGCCAACTTCGACCTATGCGTAATAGAGGTCAAACAAGCGAGTGACAATGAGGGCTTATGTGGCATTTATTTTAGTGGAACAAACTGGTCACCGAGGTAGACGCTTTGCTTCATTTCGGGCTAAGATGTTTGATTCTCTAAAATAAGTTGAACCATAGCCTCCTCTATACTCACAAAGCCTGGCAGTTTGAAGACGGAGCCATAGAGTGCCCGGTCGGTAGATATGGACCGCGAGGATCTGGTAGCACAGAGCATTTCATGGGGAGCCTGCTGTCAGCGCACAAATTTTACAGCGGCGAGAATACGAAACGTGGTCTTCCAACCCGACGAGAAAAGAAGCGGTAACCCGAGGAAAGCGAGGAGCACGAGCGGACATTCCATCACTCGGGACAAGTATGTTTCGGCGTCTCGCCGCAGCGGGGCTTCCGTTACATGCCTGTCACCTCATCTTATCCGTTGTCTGCTGCTCTACCTTTTCATTTTTCGTCGGCCGCGTCTCGTAGGCGGTCTACCAGGCTTGGTCAGTATAGTGGAGGCACTGGTTGTACTGACGTCCATAATGATATTTATTTATTTTACTACTTCAAAATAAACCTCGGTGCAAAAAGAAAATTCGTTCTCCTGCTTTGTTTCTTTTTATCCAATCAACGTCATGATAAAAAACAACAACCACAACAACAGCGTTTTGTACAATTTGTAAGCGTGAATTCACACCGGTTTTCATCCTTCGGAGGAGCATACTTCATTCATGGCGGGCCGAAAACCGAGTTTCAATTTCTTACGTCTAAACATGTCTGTGCAAAGGGAAGTAAGACGCCATTCATTTCGTCTTGTCCTTGGCGCCTGGAAGTTAAGTGCGAGTTTTGTGCCATGCAGATGTTCACCTTCAACGCGTACGATGCACGAGGAGTGCCCCCACGACGAAAGCAGGATCCTCACCCAGCTCATCCGAGTCGTGGAGATGTCGCCCGAGAAGGACGTCGGCGTGGGCATTTTGACGGCGGAAGACAGGGACGTTCAGCGAAAGTTTACGACAGTCTTAACCAGAGTGAGTTTCGAGTCGAATCAAAGAATTAGCCGGGAGAATACAGTCTAGTCCGTTCATATGCATTGTACAGCACATCTACTGAGCAAGATCTTCCGTGAGGGGTTTGGAAACTCCGCGTTCGAAAGAACGCAAGCGCATCGCGTTGACCACGTTGTCGCGCTTTCGAGCTTTGACAAGGGTGAGGGCTGCCACCGGCGCGCCGAGATACCGGATTTGCCGAGACAGCAAAAATGGCTGTCTTGGCTATCTTGGTGGGTTCCCACGACGATAGATTGCGGCAACCATTCATCCCAGTACAAAGAAAAAAACCTGAAGCTGTGCGCGCGCGACTACCCGTTTCAACTACGCTTAAGGCAAGTTCACACATAAAGCACGTGCTCACGGAAGCGTTCGCCATATCTGTATCGCACCATCTAAACTGTTGCTCATGGTAGGCGATAAGTAGCTGACGACACGTGAACACTGCTATATAAGCGCTCGACTGCATCGGAAGAACTGGCCTTCAAGTTGTCGGCGCCAAGGCCAGTATGATTTTCGCGTAGTACGTTATATTCCCAATACTTCGTTTAAGCTTAAGCTGAGATACAGCCGACTCTTCAAGGTAATGGGGTCAATTAAGCAGTGTCCACAATTGCACTTAACTGCTGGTTGAGTTCCACAATATGTATAGATACACACGGTGGCGAGTAGGGTTTAGGCATCTTCACTGATGTTTGTGTTTCTGCAGTTATGCCTAATCTAACGTTGGGGACTGGATGAATTACCAGCGAGCCGTTCCCCAAGGGCTCGCGGTAGCGTTTAGGGCCGCCCACACTAGCGAGAAAACGCGCGCGGCGCGCCGATCGCGTTGAAAACGCGTTCCGCAAAAATCGGTTGAGCGCGTGAAATCATGTGTACGCTCGAATGCTCCAAGAGTGCGCGAGGCCTCCTGTGCTATCACGTGACATTCGCCGCGATCGGTGTGCCACGCGCGTTTTCTCGCTAGTGTGGGCGGCCCTTTTCCCGGACGTGAAGTTTTATGGGGTTCATTGGGGCACTGTCGAGGAAAATGTGCGATGCCACCACAGCGGAAGCAACTTCGCGGCCGCGACGACTCGTGGCCGTTCATCATGGAGAGGGTGCTGATAGCTGTAGTACGTGCTGCTCTTTCCGTAGAACCAAAAGCGGCTTTTGTTTCAACTGCTTGGACTATAGCTGCTCGCAGGGTTGTTGGGCGTCAAAGGCGGACAATTTGTTGATTCTGTACATCACCATTGGCGTCCAGAAATGAAGCGGTGACCAAGGTACTTATGGTGTCGGGGGAAGCGTTTGGAATGAATTTTTCGTGCAAGGCGTTCAATGCTGGCTGCCAGCACTGGGAAAGTCTCGCTAGAACGTTGACGACGAGAGCGAAGTTCCGCGTAGTGAAGTTGCCCAAGGTGAGAGCCGCCAAACCAGCGTCCAGAGCAGCGATCATAGTAGGGTATAGTCGTGAAGGAGGTTTACTGGGATAGTCTCTAAGATTTTGACGGCCTTTCCCCTGGAGGTAAGACACCCGGGATCTTGCTTTGTTTGAGACGTTCCAGCCGTTGGCTTTTGGGTCATTCCATGCCAAACGTCCCAGCGTGACGCTCGACCATCGCCGATTTTTCGGAAAAAAATCACAGGGGTTACTTATGTGTTCAATAGTCACTTGCCTAAATATTTTCGTCCACAAATTTTTTTTGGCCGCGCTTGCGCTGTTTGAAATTCCCGAAGAGGCGCGAAACTGGGCACAAGTAAAAAATTGCCAAAAGTACAGATCTTTAGTTATCAACGCACAATTTTTTCTGTCCTATTTTACTTTCATTGTTGCTTCATATGAGGCCAATTTTAGATAATATAGTGTTTTTTGTTTGTTGTTAATTGAAGACAAAATGCTGAAATTGCGCCGTTTTCGAGATTTTTTTGTTTACATTTTTGATTGTGTATACCCGTGCTAGGAGTGTTTTCCACACCTATTGTAGATACAGTTTTAGTGTGAAATAGCTTCTTACCGTCAAAGCAAAATGTTTTTGTTATATTGAAGCGTAAAGTTGCGCGAAACGGCATTTTGGTTTAAATTAAACTGCAAATTTCGCAATAAGGTGGTTCAAGTAAAAATATGCCAGACCACTCAAATGATAGAGCGCCATATCAACTTGTGATTTAT
>JAZHYW010007200.1:0-51680 GCA_037355805.1 Ixodes ricinus | reverse complement strand
TACAAAGCTTGAAAGTATAAATCAGTGAGACCGAGGACGGGAACAGGACATCTTTCATTGAAAGATGTCCTGTTCCCCGTCCTCGTTCTCACTGTTTTATACTTTCAGAAGCTTTGCTACCCTTGATATAAATACCAATTCAAATGCCGGCTAAGCAGTATGTAATATTCTCCTAAATCATGATCATGCAAGGAACAGAATTGCAGCGACTGAAACACTTACGCCGCCGCTCCACCGACCCCTTGCAAGATTGCCTTGTGTCGTGTAGACCCGAACGGGGAGGTTCATCAGCTGATTGCCTCTGCCGATAGCTTTCGGGATTTGTAATCCAATTATAAAGGTAAAGGTGACAAGCAGGCTTATAAAATGTACGGAAAAATGTCAATATCGGCCTAACCCAGTGCCTTGTACACCGGGTAAACGAAATCCCGTTCCTCGAAGAGCTGGCGGCACAGAACGCCAAACCAGGAAACCGGTGCTGGGAAGCGAGCCGGATGCGAGATCGCGGAGCGGAGTCCTTCCCGTGACGTCACGGTACGCCTCACCCAATCAGGGCGCGGCGACCGCAGCAACGCTTGTGTTCGCTCTCGGGGATAATAGCTAGTATATAAAGAAGCCCTGTCTATAGCTATAATGCGCTCTCCTGTCTTCCTCGTATTTCCTTCCTCGTCGTTTTGCGCTTTAATATTAAGAAAATTAGTTACTTAGTAGACATCCTCGCCTCTTTTAAAAATCAAAACAGAACAATGCAGTCCTTTTTGTATTACTTCAGGAAGACCACACGTCAAATATTACGACCTAGTTTTGTCCAAATGTTTCTTAAGCGGTCGTGCAAATTCTGCAACACGCCAAGTTGCCGAAATCGGCTGACTCAGTGGGCAAATTGAGGTGTAGCCAACAGCGCAGTCAAGGCTACGGCGTGGGTGTAGCCAGCATTCAGCTAAACGCCAGCACCATTGCTCATTTTGTTGATCTTACTTCTCCGGGCAAGAATAACCGGTGACGTCAGCACCGTTCCCTCTCGGTGCTCAGCGGTGTCCACGTGATTGGCGTAGCGCGCCTGTGCAGCGCGCTTCTTGGGAGCTGTCGGGTCATCACCGCTGTCTCCCGTGTGCCAACCGCCGTCATCGTCTCACCATTTGCAAATATTGTATCTGAAAGTATCTTCCACACACGAACACTCTGTGCGCAGACTTATGCCATAGTTGTGCAGACGTCGTCGAATGTCGTAGACACCAAAACGTGGTGAAGTGTGCGGTGCACACGGCACTTGCGCCTGGCACACGCCCGTTTCGATCCCACATGCGTTGCGTAGAGGATCACGTGACATCTCGTATCACGTGATAGCCATGTTCTTGGCAGCCGAAGTCAATGTTGTCAAATGGAGCCGAATTTTCGGTTTCAATTTCTGCTCGTGTTAAAAGCAAGATTTAATAATATACATCGCATTTTTCGTGAGGCAAATGATGCAGTGTCTTTTATTAGTGCTTTTTAACGTAAAATCCCTCATGATCCCAAACTACTTCGGAAATGAGCGGAGTTGCCCTTTACCATTCAGCTAAATTTAGCTGCTTAAAGCTTAGCTTAACTTAGAGGGCTAATGTTTAGCTAGATCGATTGGACCAATATTCTGCTAAAATTTGAAGGTTAACATTGAGATAAATTTTAATGTTGAATGTTAAAAGTCTAACATTGTACTAAATTTAGTGGGCCAACATTAAGCTAAATTTAGTGGCTAACATTTTGCTAAGTTAAGTGGTCTAACCTTCAGCTAAACTAAGGGGGCTAACCTTCAGCTCAATTTAGTGGCCGACCTTTAAATTTAATAGACTAACGTTCAGCTTAATTGTAAGCTAGACCAATGCATTTTTGATTCGGTGCCATGACTATCCCAATGTTCAAAGGACTTCTCAGCTGCATTCGCGACATTGGCTTTGTGGCTTTGTGTCAGGCAAAAACTGTGTTCCAAGGCAACAAAATGCCTCACTGCGTGACATTGGGCAGTGCGCGCATTTGTCTCTTGTCAGGCAGTTTTGTCCTCTACGGTTGGCGGCGTGCGCTACCCGTTGCTCTCCGTAGAACTTGGTTTGCGTCTACTATCAGATCTAAAGCACCACTCGTCACGGTCTCGATTTAGTCGTAGGCAAGGACGCTGATTCGTGTGTGCGTCCCCTTCCCTAAATACCTCGGTGACCACAAGACTGTGTGGTGTGTGATCTAGCAATATGAGAGCGGTATTCATAAAATGAAACTACACCCAATAATATGTATTGGAGTCACTTTTTTGCACATTGTGGTGTAAAGATGGGAATTTTGTTTACCGCACATCCTTTAAAGGTGAGGCTTAACTGCGGTGTTCTGACCCGTCCAGGTACCTGTCGGTGAACATCCAAGACTTCAGCTCCAGCTGGCGCAGCGGCATGGCCTTCATCGCGCTGATCCACGCGCATCGGCCGGACCTAATTGACATAGACGCGCTGCAGCCGGCCGACCACATTGTCAACCTCGACATCGCCTTCAATGTTGCACAGACGGAACTGGGCATCCCGAGGCTTCTCGACACCGAAGGTTGGTACGGCCTCTGTCCTGGGGCAGGTTTATGGTTCAGGCTTGGGGGCGGCAGTGGAATCACAGGCAGATTTAATGTAGCGAACGAATCCGACGTCACTGATAAAAATAATTGCCATCTCACCAGTGGTGATCCGTTTCTAACTAAGAATTAAACTAGCTTGATCATGCTGATAAAGACTGGGGAGCACAGAATGCTGTGAATGAGCTGGATACATGGTACGTATCTGTGTGTGACATCTTGAGGTCACGAAATTGGCATTGCACGACTTCATGACGTAATGTGACGTCACGGTGTCGCACAATATGTCACGTGACATGACAGAGCACGTCTTGTTACATGACAGTCACATCACTTCATGATGCCATGCGGCATCATCGTGTCAAGCTGACACCGTAATGCTACGTGACATTGCGATATCACGTGGCATCATGACGTCACGTGACACTGCAGTGTCACAAAGTTGTGATGTCATGAAGCTTCACCGTGCCGTGTGAGTATACAGTGTTACATCATTATGATGTCATGGTGTCACATGATGTAACGGTGTCATGTGATCTCAAGACATGGTGTAACGTGATGATGCCGGTAACCGTCATTACACGAGGTACTGTCCCGTCGAATTATATTATGATAATATTACTCACCAGGACGTCACCTTGACATCACGTGGATTTCAAGGTGACGTCCGCATGATGTAATCACGACTGGACGTCATGATGTCATGTGACAATGACGTTTTGATGTTCACATGGCATCATGGCGTCACGGTGACGTCTTGATGACATCCTGGTGACGTCACCATTACGTCATAGTGGCACCGTAATGTAACTGTGATGTCATGGCATCCACTTGATGTCATGTTACATTATAGCATCAGGGTGATATTGCTGTGATGTTAACACTTCCTGTGTTAAAACTATGTGCGCCCTTTCTTTCTATAAAAAATTGTCTTGGGGAGGAGGAGGAGGAGGAGGGAGGCAGTCTTCCCTCCCCCTTTTCTGCTTCTGTCTGAAAAAACTTCTGGGGATATGTACAAGGTTCACGGTAGTAGTTCGGGGTGCAAATGAAACCATGGTACAAGAGTAATTGTAAACAATTCTGTTTTACGTGGGGTGCAAAAGCAAAACAAACACAACAAATTTAACGTTTATGTTTATACAGCGTAAGGTTGGTATGCCTTTGTGGTGCAGTGACACTACTTTATTACGTAGATAATATATTTAGCCAGTGCAGCACCTCGGCTAGCCTGGGGTCTTCAACGTGCATCAGGCAGTAGTGGCACATGCTGGCACGCCGGTGTGATGCTCATCTAGATCGATATGGGAAAAAGATGTCCCGTTAGTAAACAAAAAGGGAAAGTGATATTTTATCTCAATTCACTTTCTCTTCTTGTTTATGTGTCATCAGCACTGTGGAATCAACATGAAAAGTCCCACTAGGTTAACAGCCATACTGTACTGCTAAAACTGCCTGTCGACAATGGTGAGACAAGTTGCCTCATTTCGTGGCATTAGCTTTGCGCAGACTGAATATCTGTTTAACCGATTTGACTTTACCTCAATAAGTGTGAGAGGCTCGGTGAAACTTCTGGATCTAATATTTTAAGATTATCAGAGTAATGAATGTGCAGGTAGCTTTATTAAATATCAGAATAATACTTAGTGAGAAAGCATGAATGCATGTTGTTTTCTTGTGACCAATGGTAAGGAAAAGTAGGGAGCGTTTACTGTTTTTAGCATACTTGTGCTCATTGCTTTATGAAGACACCCAGAATGTTTCGAGACATATTAAGCATAATTGGACCATACCATGAAATACTGGAGGAGCGCCCACTACACTTTCACTGAAAACTAGGTTAATCTGGACATGTGTGGTTGCCCCGTCAAATAGGGCACTTAACATATAATTTGCAAAATTTCCAAATCTGAGAGACTCTGAGAGATGTTAATAGTGGGCATTTCAGTGAAGTGGGTGCTTCCGTAATATTTAACGGTAATGCCTTTAAACCTATTTTAAGTCTTTTTTATATCTTCGATGTCCAAATATAGTCTCTGAAAACTTTTTTCAAGTCGTACCTAAGAATGAGTGCTTGATACTGGAAATGTTTGCAGTTTCGTACATTTCTCTGCCCGAATACACTCGCAGACGTTGACACCAAGAAGCCCGACGAGAAGTCTGTGATGACGTACGTGGCATCGTTCTACCACACGATTCTCCGGACGAAGATCGAGATGAAGCAGGGCCGCAAGATCATGTAAAATTTACCAAAAAAATATAAGCTTGTATCGTCGGCATACAAAAGTATTTCAGGGGTGTTTGGTATAGGTACATGATTAATATGAATAATAAAAAAAATCAGCGGACCTAAATTGACGTCTGTTCAACCCATACGAAATTTGTTCTGGCCTGGACCGGTATCGATTAAAACACATATTGTGACCGACACGGTAAGTCACTACGTACCAAATCTAAAGTCGCACATCGAATTTCATAAAACGGTAGTTTATAAAATAATATATCATGTGTAAATAGAATCAAACGCTTCTCTAAAGTCAAGAAATATTCCAATGGTAAATAGTTTACTCTTAAAATGATTGATTAATTTTTCTTTGATTATAAGTAGCGCCATTTCTGTTGACTTTTTTCTTCTTGAAAACAATATTGCCGCATTGCAAAAACATCTCTATCAATCAAAAACTTGCTGAAGCGTTTTTTTATTACATCGTCTCATACTTTTGAAAAAAGTACGGATATATGGGCCTATAGTTAATATTGTTGTCAAAAGAACCCTCTTTGTGCAAAACAGCAGCTCTTGCAATTTTCATACCATCAGGAAAAGTGCCAGTGGCTAATGCAATGTTACATATATGCTGCCGAGGAGAACGTAAAAGATGAGCGACAGCTATGATTGGTGTACCTTGATATAATCTGCTTCGGCTGCTGTATTTATATTTAAAGATTTGAGGATTAAGTATATTTCTTGTTCATCAGTTGGGTACAGGAAGATCGAGCCTTTGACCGCAGATGAAATATACTTGTCTAAGCTCTCTTTTGACCTACGTGACTGCAGTGACGAATCCGCACATAAGAATATGAATTAGATTTGTCCGCCAAACGGGCATCACTGTACTGAATACCATCAAACGTCAGTTTACAAGGTATCTTACTTTTTCGAATTTCAAAAAGGCTTCTGACTGTACTCCAAAGTTCACGCATAAGAAGGACCCTGCACAGAAAGATGACAAATATGTGTTGTCATGGTAATCAGTTAGATTTGGTTCTGCCATCGCAAAATAAAAATAAAAATATATGTCTAGAGATCTTCCACCGTGCACTCATTCAGCAGATATTATCTACATCAGCTTTACGCTGGATTACTGATTGTGCGCTTTCCCGGTTCCTTCCGCACAAACATCTGACCACTCTTTTTCCATGCAAACTGGTAGTGTTTTCTTCGGCTTTAGCCCTCATCATCCAAAGTAACTTCTTTTTTGTGGTGTCAGATTGTCAATCAGATACACTTTGGAATCTGTGTTCCTCAATAATCCCTTCTTTGCCATCCACTGATCACGTGTAATAAGTTACACGAATCGAAGGAGCACAGCCGGAGTTTTACCTGGTTTAGAAAATAGCCTGTGAAGACGTTCAACTTCGTTTTGGGACAGTTCCGGTAGCTGTAGCTCAGTTGCTAGCTCGTTTATTATGCTAAGTTGGTTTTAATTATCACTTTGTGGCAGCCCATGTATTTCTAGGTTTTGTCGCCTACTTCATTGCTCCAGTCTGCTGACTTGCTGTTTTAATTTTTGCACCTTCTGCAGCTAATGTCTCCCTGCTGCTTTGTATAGGCCTCCTGCGCTGCGCAGCGACAGCCGCGAAAAGGGACTCCTCAGGACTTGTTTTTGGGTAGTACAAAACTGAGCGTCTCAACCTGCCACAGATGTAGAAGTATACCTACTTTACATGCAAAACGCAAAATCACACACAAAAAAACGAAAAAAAAAGTTGAACGCCGTCGAAGCATGGATCAAAGGTAAAGGCATCTACGCACAGTTGCGTTGAAGTGCGTTTGACTGCCTTGCGGCTGCGAGAAACCATGCTTCTTATGTCTCACGCCAAGCTATTCCTTCAATTGGATTCCACGCTTCATTCGATGCACGGATGCGCCGGTGACTCGCTTTCGTTTCTCGACGCAACGCAGTCGAACGCACTCAAACGCTTTCAAACGCAACTGTGCGTAAGGGTCTTGAGACGACTGAGGGCATGATACAAGAGAAGCCGTTGCATGAGTTAAAAAAATATAATAAGCGGGGAAAAAGTGTCGGGACGCTATGTATTTTGACGTCACCACGCAGAGATGGGAATCACATAGCCTGGTGGGGGGGGTGGCATGAATCCGGCACTTTCGATTGTGTTGCAGCTTTGTTTCTTCAGAAATACGCAAAAAAGTTAAAATCTCAGTGAAGGTGATATAAGTAGTGCGAGGCCCAGTCAGGTGAGCTTGTACCACCTAAGATGAGGGCGCCACAGTTGCCGAAAGGTTCAGCGCAAGAGGCCTTTCTCGGGCTAAAAGTAAGTACGATTCAGTTTTGCCTAATATTTTATTTCTTAGTTTTTTCAACATCGGATTTGAAGCGGTCAAGAAATAAGAATTACCTGGCCGGCATAGCCTATTGACAAAGGACACTCTTGACACTCAACCGAAAACTGCGTGGAGCACGGAATGTCGCGGATGGCTTCGGTGCGACCCATTCGATTCTTCACAGGCATCGGCTGGATCAAAATGCTATCGGCGCGATCTTTCCGATTTGATGTCCATATCGGCACAATACTGTGTGCTGCCTGGGCTGTATATTTCCACGCCTTCGTTCATCTTTTGGGAGCAGAGATAATTTTAGAGCTCAGGTCTTAGGCGCCCGTTTCAGGCTTGAGCGGCGTCGGCGTCGCCGTCGCCGTAGGCGCCGGCGGAACTGCGCGGTGCATTATGGGTAAATTTCCCCGCTAAATTGAGCGGAATCTTTTCCACGCTAAATTTAGTCGGAAAAATTTCCCCGTTAAGTATAGCTAAAAACAAACATTCCCCGCTAAATTTAGCGGGAAAAGTTCCCCACTATATTTAGCGGAGAAGTTTCCGCTAAATTCATCGGGAAAGATTCCTCGCTAAATTTAGCGGAAAAAAATCCCTGCTAAATTACGCGTAAAAATTGTCTCACTAATTTTAGTGGAAAAAAATCCCGCGCTCACTTTAGGGGAAATTACCCTTAAATGGGAGGCGAGCAGGAGAGGAGGAGGGCATAGCCTCCTTTCCCTACCTTCCCCTCCTGCCCCTCAAGAGCTGCGCTCTAATTCGGCATTACAGGGGATTGTAACCGTCATTATTTTTAAAATCAAAGTTGAACTGATAAAATTAATGCACGCGAGTCACTTAATTTTCACCTCGTCCGGACGTAAAGTTCAATCGGAATTGCAAAAACTTTTCTCTAGTACTCTCGAAGAAAACGCGACCTCGTGTGGCGATTAATCATACTCGGTGTTTGTACCGCCGCTCCTGAGCAACAGTTTCACCAAAGGAATAAACATGAACGGATACGAAATCATAGTTGTATCCGTTCATGTAGTAGCCCTACGCACTCACCTCCCTCACGCACTCATACCTTTCACGCCCCTCACGCACTCATGACCCTCACGCGCCCTCACGCACTCACCGCCCTCACGGACCCTCACTCACCCTCACACTCATGCACTTTTTTGTTAAGAAACTCACTCACCCTTACCTCACCTGTGAAGATGAGAGTGATTGATGGTGAGTGAGGGCCCTCATGAGTAAGGTTTGCCGAGGTATGGTCGTCACCATGTTACCTCTTCCCTTGGGTGATATTCTGCCCTAGGATTTGTTTTGCGGATTTGTTTCCGCAGAGGAAGCAGAGATAAAGGCACAGGAGTGAGCACGGGGGCACCGCCAACATGCAAATTCATGGAACCCTCTTCTTGTTCGTACAGGTCGTGGCAAGCATCTCAGTCTCGGCTTTCGGGCCGACAACAACCGTGGATGGAGCAGCGCCAACATTTCGTCAAGTACGCGAGCCGAGTTTCTTCAATCACAGTGACGGTGATTTCCTACTTCGTGAAAGTGCGTCTATTCTGCTGACAAGTCGCCGTACGAACATTGGCCAACTGTTCGACCTCCCGTCATCGTCAACAGCCGCAACGACATCGCGACCATCATTCAGCGCGGCTATATACGCCTGGCATCACCTCGCTACTCGGAGTGAGCACGGGGGCACCGCCAACATGCAAATTCATGGAACCCTCTTCTTGTTCGTACAGGTCGTGGCAAGCATCTCAGTCTCGGCTTTCGGGCCGACAACAACCGTGGATGGAGCGGCGCCAACATTTCGTCAAGTACGCGAGCCGAGTTTCTTCAATCACAGTGACGGTGATTTCCTACTTCGTGAAAGTGCGTCTATTCTGCTGACAAGTCGCCGTACGAACATTGGCCAACTGTTCGACCTCCCGTCATCGTCAACAGCCGCAACGACATCGCGACCATCATTCAGCGCGGCTATATACGCCTGGCATCACCTCGCTACTCGGAGTGAGCACGGGGGCACCGCCAACATGCAAATTCATGGAACCCTCTTCTTGTTCGTACAGGTCGTGGCAAGCATCTCAGTCTCGGCTTTCGGGCCGACAACAACCGTGGATGGAGCGGCGCCAACATTTCGTCAAGTACGCGAGCCGAGTTTCTTCAATCACAGTGACGGTGATTTCCTACTTCGTGAAAGTGCGTCTATTCTGCTGACAAGTCGCCGTACGAACATTGGCCAACTGTTCGACCTCCCGTCATCGTCAACAGCCGCAACGACATCGCGACCATCATTCAGCGCGGCTATATACGCCTGGCATCACCTCGCTACTCGGAGTGAGCACGGGGGCACCGCCAACATGCAAATTCATGGAACCCTCTTCTTGTTCGTACAGGTTGGTACAACCCCTTCGCTACACGCAAAGCGATCTAGCGTCGTTTTTTTGATGGTGTTCCCGTGCTCAAAAGTGCTACTTGTTACCTTGTATGAGTGTGTTGACGTCATTAGTCTGCTTCTACTAACTTCCGGGGATGTGGAAACTAACCCAGGCCCAATGAGTGAAGGCCAGCTAAAACTGTTTAACGAAATGCATGAAATGCTAGTCGATCTTAAAACACGATCGGTACAAATTCAAGAATCCCAATCAGGAATCCTATCCTCCATCAACGAAATTAAACAAAACCAGGAATCGCTGCGTGCTACTGTAGCTGATATGAACTTGAGACTCGTCACAGTGGAATCCAATGCCTTAAATGTAGAGCAGCTTAAAACCACGGTAGTCGAGGCGAGAGGTATTGCTAATAACGCACAAAAGGAAAACCGCGTCTTGAAGGCACGGCTTGACGAGGCGGAAGACCAATCTCGTCGAGATAATTTAATATTTTTGGGGTTAGCGACACCGTATCTGAGACGTGGGCGCAGACTGAAGCAAGAATTTTGAGTATTTTTCAAACATCACTCAATGTACAAATCACGGGTGACTCGATAGTTCGTGCTCATCGGCTAGGAAATTTTACACAAAACAAATGCCGACCAATCATTGTAAAGTTTGCGTCATTCAAACTAAGAGATCAAATACTACTCACTAGAACTGGATTAAAAGCACTCCGTATCTCAGTCAGCGAGGATTTCTCGCTCGCCACACGCAATGCCAGAAAGCAGTTAATTGAATTTGGTAAAGCAAACGGAGGTGTATTTAAACTGCGCTACAACAAACTGCATATTAATAACAAGTGTTACGCGATCGATCAAACAACTAATGAAATTTATGAGCTCGGTCCTTCTCGACTGTCTGCAGCCCCCAACGCGCAGACAACCGCCACTCAATCACCGTCATCATTTGCTCGGAGTTCTAATCAGGCGCCCTCGCAGATATAGGATCTGTCGAGGGGTAGGGCATGCGTGTCACGGTCTTCGGATATTTCTGTTGTTTTCACCAACATAAGAAGTGTCCTGAAAAAACGCGACGAATTGTGTTCCATTGTAGATACCACCGATGCTGATGTCATTGTACTAACCGAAACGTGGCTTTCCGGGAAAATACAAAACTGTGAACTGTTCGATGGAAACAAAACGTTCAATGTTTACAGACATGATAGACAGGAAAGATGTGGCGGTGGAGTGTTAATTGCAATCGCTGATCATATCAAATCCTTTTCTGTGGACGTTATATGCGAGTTGGAAATAACGTGGGTTGGCCTGCTTGTTAACCATAAGAAGTGGATTATGGGAGTTTGTTATCGGCCACCTTCGTATTCGTTGCCATTTGTCGAAGCGTTACATAATACACTTAACACCATTATGGTGCGTTTTCCGGGTGCTCCCATTTTTCTTCTCGGCGACTTCAATTTCCCATCTATATCATGGTCAAACGACGTTCCTTGTGTAAAAGTACATTCTGAGGAATGTATTTCGTTTATTAACCTATGTCTAGATTTTAGCCTTTCACAACTTGTTCTCCATCCCACCAGAGTTACCCAGTCGACAGCCAATGTATTAGACCTCATTTTGACTAATCATCCTGAATATGCAACTCCCATAACATATCTGCCCGAGATTAGTGATCACAAAGTGCTGCATTTTTCTTTAAAAGCGTCGGTAACGAGACCCACTTTTCAGCCAAAACAAATTCGTGATTACGGAAGGGCCAACTTTGAGCAAATTAACAATGACCTTGCCATTTTCTTGAACCAGTATCTAACAACTTCTTCGGGGCGTTCTGTCGAAGATAACTGGAATATCATAAAGTTGAAATTTATCTCTCTTATCAACAAGCATGTCCCACTAAGAAATATATTCGAAAATACCCAGTCACCATGGTTTACGAAAGCCCTAAAACGGTTATCAAATAAAAAAAAACGCTTGTATCGTGCTGCAAAGTTTTCAACGTGTGGGCATCGCTGGGCTGCGTATCAGTTGTCCGCAGAAGTATATAAAAAGGCAATTGAAGATGCGAAATCAATTTTTTTTTCAAATACTCTCCCAAATATGTTAATAAATGACCCCAAAAAGTTTTGGAACACTGTCAACAAAAAAGACACTTTTTCAATTTTACTCAAAACGTCAAGTGGTGATAGTGCCTCTAGTGATGACTGCGCTAATATACTAAATAATGTGTTTATTGAATCATTTTCCGATATTAGTAACATAAGCTACCCTTCAATTGTGTGTGCCGGTTATTTACCAATGGATGCTATTCTTGTTGACCCTATTGGTATAGTTAAGATTATAGATGGGCTGAAATTGTCTTCTTCTTCAGGAGTGGACGGCATTAATTCAAAATTTCTTAAAAGCACCAAGTTATATTCTTCAATTATTCTTGCTAAATTATTCGAACAGTCACTCCAAGAGGGTGACCTACCCTCGGACTGGAAGGTGGGGAAGGTGGTCCCTATTCCAAAAGCTGGTGACAAACATTCTCCTCATAACTATCGTCCCATTTCGTTAACCAGCATCCCATGTAAACTTCTCGAGCACATCATATTTTCCCATCTTGTAAACTTCCTAGAAATGAATAATTTTTTCACCACAGCTCAGCACGGATTTCGTAAATCATTGTCATGTGAAACTCAGCTTCTATCTTTCACTCACGACATTCATTCTCTCATTGACCAAGGCTCCCAGGTGGACTGCATCTTCTTGGATTTTGCAAAAGCTTTTGATAAAGTGTGTCATAAACTATTACTATTGAAACTTGCTAAACTTAACATTGACCCTAACGTTCTTGCATGGATTCATTCTTTTCTTACTAATCGTTCGCAATTTGTAACAGTCAATAATGAAAACTCTCCACTTGCGTCAGTAAACTCTGGTGTTCCCCAGGGGTCTGTTCTAGGCCCCTTACTATTCTTAATTTATATTAACGACCTACCAGTTAATATGTCATCATCCGTCTGTCTCTATGCCGACGATTGCGTAATATACCGTGAAATCCGAAATAACCAAGACACGCTCACACTTCAGTCTGATATTAACTCTGTTTCTCGTTGGTGTGAGTTGTGGCTAATGAAACTAAACACTAGTAAATGTAAACACATGAGAGTAACCCGTCAGTCTAGTGAGAGTCCTTCTTACTACCTTGATGGCAACTCCTTAGAACAAGTGTCGTCATACAAATATCTTGGTGTTAACTTAACTTCTAACCTTTCATGGAAACCCCATATAGAATATGTTACTAATCGTGCTAACTGCATGCTGGGTTATTTAAAACGGAATTTTTCTTTGGCACCTGTTTCACTTAAATTGGTCCTCTATAAAACATTAATAAGACCTAAGCTGGAGTATGCAGCCTCCATCTGGGATCCCGATCAGATTACCCTCATCACTGCTTTAGAATCCATTCAAAATAGATCAGCTCGTTTCATTCTATCGAACTATCACCGCACCGCCAGTGTCTCGTCAATGAAGAATAATTTATCTTTACCATCTCTTTCACTTCGCCGTAAAATTTCACGCTTATGCCTTTTTCATAAAATTTATTTTCATAATCCCCTATTACGCGACCATTTCATAACTCCCCCTATTACATCTCGCCTCGTGTAGATCACCAACACAAAGTTGGAGTCCCAAGCTCATTAACCAACGCATTTCATTCCTCTTTTCTACCACGCACAGCTCAAGAATGGAACCACCTTCCCGGTTTAATTGCTGCCATAACAGACTCTAATCTTTTTCGAAGTGCCATAAATAACCATTTTTGCGCTGATTTCTGACCTGTTTGTTCACTTTTTATTTGTTTTAGTATTGCTGAATTGTTATATTTTCCCTGCCTACGCTCTCCCCTCTGTAATGCCTTCGGGCCCTGAGGGTAAAATAAATAAATAAATAAATAAATGAATACCTGACATAGCCTCTGCCCCCTCCCCCCGTTATCGTACAGTTCAACATAGGAGCAGCAAAAGTTACAACCAAACCAACAAAATTACCGTTGCAACGGGAAATAACACACACTATGAACAGAGAACATAAATCATGGTGTCAGGAATAAACACGAAATGAAGCGTATACAAAACAGGTCAAACGGTTATTTGAAGATAAAAACATCTGCGCACTGTGTTGATGGGCAAATAAGACAATTTTCAAAAGGTCAGACAGGTACAGCAATACAAATTTGAATTTTTGAACACTGTAGTAAATAATTAAACAACGTTACACACACAAAACAATTTTTATACTAAAGAAAATGCCACCTACTTGTCGTCAGATCCTTCTGCAAGAATGTTTGAAACTATCAAACGGCTTTTCAAAGTTTATGCGTGATATTTGTTGCATTAAGCCTTTTTAGTGACCTGAAAATGTGATGCCTGCCGACCATAGTTTGTTCCTCGCTAGGGTTGTAAGTCAGCACCATTCTGTTTTGGCCATTTTTATTTTATTTTGCCGGGCGCGTTCCAAGTTAGCGACATTGTATTTTTGCCTTTTTTATGTCGCCGGGCGCATTCCTGAAGTCCCCTACCAAGCTCGGGGGGCAAGAAGGTTGTGTTCTCGGAAGCTTGTGTTTAAACTGGCTCCTCGGCATCACGGGTCTCACACGTGGATTCACGCCCCATGAAGGCGCGACTGGCTGGCGTCAGACCGGATGCGGCATCGGGTTACAACCAGGCGAGATTAAGCTGCGCAAGAGAACTATGCGCCAGTCTACCTGCGGGACTCAGAGCGGAGAGCGTTGTGCGATAGTGGTACGCGACCACCATAGTTTCCATCATGTCATCTAAATTTGCATTTTCCGACTGAATTAAACCCAGTGTTTCTTTAATTACCGAAAGCCCAGTTGTCAAGACCTCGTTTATATTTCAGTATATATTTTATTTAGACTATTCGTTAACAGGCTTCGGTATCGGTTGGTCCTCGAGTTTGACGTCGATGTTCCTAATGAAGCTTTTCCAGGGATAGCGCAACACGAGCAGCTCCGATTTCTACGGAGCGCACTCAAGCGCCGTGGTCTTCGCGTACGCCGCAACCGCGTCCGCCTTCCTCTGCCGTCGTTCCTTCACTTCGACGTCGCTGCCCGTCTTGCATCAGATGGTGACGTCGTCGGCGTGGATAGCGTGTTCGATGCCCGGTATCTCTTTCAGCTTTCTTGGGAGGTTCCGCATGGCCAGGTTGAACAGAAGTGGGCACAGCACGGTTACTTGCGGCGTCCCTCTCGGGCCCTGGGGGATTGGCTATGATGTGACGTTACCGAACATCTGAGCGGCCTGTATCGCCGTCAAAAAGCTTCTCATGTAGTCGTACATTCTGTTGCCGCAGTGCACACCGTTCAGGCCCTCAAGGAAGCTGTCGTGCGTGACGTTGTCAAAGCCCCCTTCAGGTCCAACGCGACGAGGTTGTTCTGCTTAGACGTATTTGGCCGGAAGCCCAACTAAGTGTTGGCCTGGAGGAAGTGCTTCTCGATATACTTGGTCAGTAAGGTGTCGATCACCCTCAAGAAGACTTTTCCTAGGCACGACGTCGAAGAGATCGGCCTAAGAATCTCGGCCTTCAGTTCTTTCTTGGGTTTCGAAATGAACCTGGCCGTCCACCCTCTTTCAGCCGGTCGGGGTGTTGCCCTTGGCCCAATGTTCGCGATTGAATAGTCCACCAGCTCCTTTACTGACTTGTCGTCCAGGTTGTAAAGATATCGCACCGTGATCGAGTCAGGCCCCGGGGTCTGCCATTTTCTTCTTGCGCGCCAGCTCTTTCAACCACTGCGTGACGGGCTTGTCAAGCTCCTCGTTAGATCGCCCCCGGTAGTCGGGTTGCTCCACCGGGGGGTCCAGACACAATAAAGTACCTGTTGGCGAGTCGCTTCAAGATCGTCTTGTCCGGGCCACCGATGAGATACGTCAGCTCGGAGATGCGGTTTCGGGCAGCCCTTCATGTCCACTCGGGATCAATGAGGGCTCGCAGCAGTTTCCAGGCGCTCAAGACGCCGAGCTTGCCCTGCATGCAGTCACACATCGAGTCCCAATACTGCCGCATCAGTGTCATCGCGTACGCCTCGGCTTTTGTGTTCAGCTCCTCAATCTTCTTCCTCAGCTTTTCTGTTGTGTCTCTGAGATTTCCAGCGCTTGGTGAGAGGCGGCCTGTCGTCCCACACGTACAGCAGGTGGGGGCGAACCGTTGGGGTGTCTTCCGTCGTGTCAATCACTGCGGTGAAGCAGTCGGTGCTGCCTACCAGGTCCCTTGTCCATTCGTCTCGTTCACCGATCCTGAATTTTTGTCGGTCCCTGTGCTTCCTTCATCTCTCCTCTGGGTGATGGTTGCACAGCCGATCTTCCTCTTGTATCTCCCGGTGTAAATTTTGGTGGGAAGGAGCTGAGCTAGTTGGTTGTACATATTGTTAGAGGCAGACGAAGAAGAAGACGAGGAGTAGAATGGTGCCCTTGGTGAACGTTAAGTGGCATTCCGTCAGCCGGAACTGAAGTTGACTCCAGTGAGCCTGTAACATTTTGGTGGCAGCGGTGGGATCACTTCTAAACTTCGATGGCGAATCCACTGCACGTTACGTCCCACTCCGGCAACACTTCGCAGCGAGCAGCTGAAAATGGCTTCTCCATGAGCGTTCCAACGCCGCTACAACGCCTTCAAACTGGCTTGAATGTTTTTCCGAGTGACATCAATGGGCCACAAAGTGACGCTTTGGGGATTTCTGTAGATGACCTCAACACCTGTCCACCGGCTCTGGATGAAGGTGAGATCGTTTCAACAGTTAGCCCCTTGACGAATGTGAACCGAGGTACCCGTGCAAGGACTAATCCGTCACTGAAGTTAAAACCCTTCGACGGCAGCGTACCAGTTCACCTATATCTGTACCAGGCTGAAATTATTGCACAAGCCAACGGCTGGACGGAAGACGACAAAGTTCACGCGCTCGTCTCCCAGTTGCAAGGACCAGCTCTAGACGTGCTTTACCAATTCGATGGTATTCACCTATCATTCCCGGCCCTACGTGAAGCACTGGAGCGACGTTTTGGAGATAGACATCTCCAACAAGTGCACAGCTCGGAGTTAAGTTTACGCCGTCAGCGCTCTCACGAAACCCTTCAGGAGCTGGCAGCGGACATCCAGCGCTTGATTGTCAAGGCACATCCTGGAGCCCCAAAAGACGCAAAGGATAAGATTGGCACCTCCGCTTTTGTAGACGCAATAGCTGATCCAGAGGTTCAAGTATTTGTACGTCTTTCACGACCTACAAACGTGAAAGATGCCCTGGATCAAGCGCTAAAAGCGGCAACTGCTCAAAGGGCCACAGAGTTTGTGCAGAGGGCTAGGCATCTACAAGAGCCATCATCATCACTTTCCGCCTTATCTTCGGCGCCAAAAAGGCGGCATGGTAGAAGGAAATACAATCCTCCACAACAACCATTCCGTTCTGAGGCCACTGATCAAGCTTCCAAGGTTAACGGTGGAGCGAGCACGGTGCTGTCTTCAGTAACTCCCCTAAAACTTCCTCTGACATCAGTGGCAAGCAACCAATCGTCGGTTCCAAAATTTACTGTTTGGATCGAATGTATTGGATATCAAGATGCTCTTCTTGACACTGGAGCAGCAGTGAACGTTCTGGCATCATCCCTGGTTCCAGCAGACGCACGTCTTCGTCCGACGTCACTTGGATTGTTCACTGTGAACGGTACTGCAATTCACACCCTGGGTATTCTCACTTTGCAAGTGAAAACAGTTGAGAGTACATCACCAGTGGAGTTCGTGGTGCTCGAGAACTCTGTTTGCCCAGTAGTGCTTGGCTACGAGTGGTGCCGTAAGAATAACTTTCTTAATAATGAGTTTCCAGATTCAAGAGACAACAGAATCGCAACATCGACAATTGATCACAGTGAGTTCTTGTCAAGGCACAAGCTACATCTTGGTGCCGCTCGAGTTATCTTCAACGTATGGAATCGCACAACTGCACTTCTGAGAGATTCGCTAGACCGCGTCCAGAAAGTGCTTCGAGCTTTACTTGGCACCGACACAGCAAGTATCACACCTGTGACAAGCAACGTCTACGTGTGCAAAACGGTCACCATACCCCCGAGCTCTGCTGCGTGGGTTCCGGTGAATACGCCCGACCAGAGCTCCAGCGGCGACGTCATTTACGAACCTCTCCTTCAAGCTAAACCTGGACACGAGTTTGTCTCCCCCCACACTTTGGCATCTTCTCTGCGGGGAAACTTCGTCATCTTGGCTGTAAATATTGGATTGAACGACATCACGCTAAAACCTGGGGAACAAGTGGGAACCGCCCAGCCCTCCTGCCCTGAAGTGCAGGTGAATACAGTCGCACTTGAACTCAACTCACAGGCAGACATACCCAGTCTTCCATGGGAAAAATTTAATGTTAATCCTGACCTTGACGCTGAACAGATGACAGCGCTTCGACAGCTCCTTCAACGTCATCGTAGCTGCATCGCACTTTCTCCAAATGAACTCGGCTGCACGTCTTTAGTCGAGCATTCCATCGACACTGGCGACAGTCGACCTATTCACCAGTCACAGCGTAGGTTTGCTCCATCCGAACGGAGTGTTATTCAAACGCAAGTTAAGGACATGATTCAACAAGGGGTGGTCGTTCCTTCATCAAGCCCATGGTCCTCTCCAGTGGTGCTCGTCCGAAAAAAGATGGTGCAATCCGGTTTTGTGTTGACTATAGAAAAATCAACAGCCTTACGAAACAGGATGTGTACCCCCTACCTCGCTTGGATGATGCCCTGGATCGACTACAGGGATCAGAGTATTTCACCACCTTGGATCTCCTGTCAGGATACTGGCAGGTTGCGCTGGACCCCAAGGATGCAGAAAAATCTGCGTTTGTGACACCGGATGGACTCTACCAGTTTACAAGAATGCCTTTTGGGCTGTGTAATGCACCTGCAACATTTCAGAGACTAATGGACAGGGTGCTAGGCCACCTGAAGTGGACCATGGCACTCGTATACCTAGATGACATAATTGTGTATGGAAGCACATTCGATGAACACCTCCAAAGACTTACATCAGTATTAGATGCGCTCTCCTCTGCCAATCTGCGTCTGAAACCGGAAAAGTGTTACTTTGGGTATAAACAAGTAACCTACCTTGGACACGTTGTATCGAAAAGAGGGATTACACCAGATCCTGTCAAGCTTCAAGCCTTCGCAGAGTATCCTGTTCCAACATCCTTAAAGGAAGTAAAAAGTTTCCAGGGATTCGCATCATATTTTCGCCGATTCATTTCTGACTACGCGCGCCGTGCGGCTCCAATGACCCGTCTGCTACGCAAGAATGTACCCTGGCGATGGACAGCTGAGGAACAAGCTTCCTTTGAAGACCTGAAGAGTGCCTTGTTGAGTGCCCCAATTCTCGCCCACTTTGACCCTGCTAAGGCGACCTATCTTCACACAGATGCCAGTGGAGAGGGACTCGGTGCTGTTTTGTTGCAACAAGATGACGACGACACGCAACGTGTTGTTTCATACGCAAGTCGCCGTCTGACGGACGCAGAACAGCGGTATCATTCTTCAGAACTTGAGTGTCTTGCACTAGTCTGGTCAGTGCAACACTTCCGGCCATATCTCTACGGACGACACTTCACAGTTGTGACCGATAACTCAGCCTTGACATGGCTCCAAAGCAAGAAAGATCTGACAGCCAAACTGGCTCGTTGGTCGATTTTACTTCAAGAACATAACTTCACAATTGTTCATCGGAGTGGCAAAGAACACCAAGATGCAGACTTTCTATCTCGTCATCCGATGAACGGACATACCGGATTCTCCTGACCACGATGCTTGCTTTTGTGCGTCTACATTTAATTTGAACGCAGGCCAGGAACAAGATTGTGAAATCCAGGACATCATGTCTCGACTTCAAACGACTGACGTACCACCCACGACTAATCGCCTACGTAAAGCGTACCAGATTCGTGCCGGGTTACTTTGCCATCGCAGTTCCAGCACTAAACATTGGGTGCCAGTTGTCCCATCTTCACTGCGCGGAGCGGTACTGCATCTCTGTCACGACGACCCTACGGCGGGGCATCTAGGCCGTGACAAAACTTTCCAGAAGATATTAGAAAGGTACTGGTGGTCCGGGCTTCGAAAGGACGTGGCAAGCTACGTAGCCTCTTGCTCACAATGTCAGCAACGCAAGTCACCAAATACAAGCAAGCCATGTGAACTTCACCCCATACCACCACCTGAGGCTCCATTCGAAGTGTGGGGAATCGACCATCTCGGGCCTTTTCCACGTACATCAGACGGCAACCGCTTCATTCTAGTGGCGGTAGATCATCTCACCAAATGGGTAGAGTTATGCCCCGTGGCCAGTACCTCAACCGAAGAAGTGGTGCGGTTCCTTAGAACCCAGCTTCTCCTGCGACACGGAGTGCCACGGATGATCATAACTGATCGAGGTACAGCTTTTACCTCTGCCGTGTTTTCAGAAGAGCTAGCATCTCAAGGCATAACTCATGCTAAAGCAGCTCCCTACCGACCGCAGACGAACGGGTTGGTTGAGCGAGCTAACAGAACAATTGCTGGAATTCTTTATTCGTACGTAAATGTCAAGCACACTGATTGGGACACTTTTGTTCCTTATGCCGCGTTCGCGATGAATACCGTGAAGCAGTCAAGCACCACTTATACACCATTTCAACTTGTTCATGGTAGAACGGCGGTGCTTCCTCAAGAATGCTCATCATCTGTAACGTGGCGGAATAGGGAGACGATTTTGCTGACAATAACTTTCAGCACCGCCTGGATGACGCACGAGAACGAGCAAGAATGGCTATATTACATTCCCAACAGCGTGCGGCATCTCGATACAGCGCTCCTGGCTCAACACCTTGTCTATGTCCGGGTGACTTGGTCCTGGTTCGGAGGGAACAGCGAAAGAAAGGTCGAGCACAGAAGCTTCTTGCCTAGGTATAGGGGTCCCTGTGAAGTCACTAAAAAATTGGACCACTAACCTATGAAGTTCGAGATTGGGGAACTTCACGGAAGACCAAGACATTTTCAGCGCATGTGCATCACCTGAAAATGTACATCCCACGCACAAGTGTTCTTCCTTCTTCTCCGGGTCAGTGAACTGTGGGAACCAAAGGGCCGATGACTTGCTTTTTGTACTGTGATAACTCTTTTAAGGGGGAGGGGAGAGTGTTAGAGGCAGACGAAGAAGAAGACGAGGAGTAGAATGGTGCCCTTGGTGAACGTTAAGTGGCATTCCGTCAGCCGGAACTGAAGTTGACTCCAGTGAGCCTGTAACAATACTTAGATTCCTTTGCGTCTCGCAAAGGAACTCGCAACTGCGGACGCAAATGCCCGTTATGGTAGAGGAAGATCAAAGAAGAAGAAAAGAATACGTGAGAGGGACAGCCACAACCCCAGTAGAAGAAGAAGCTTAGGGTCAATAAATAGTTGGTAGTCCAGCGATCGGACGTCTTTTCTCCTTTCTCTCCTTGCACGTTTTCTGTAAGTTCAGCTGGTTTCCGCAATCATAATATTGAATTTTGGTCTCCAGAACGTAATGGTTGATGCCGAGGTGCTGGTCGAGGTTCCTCCAGCTCGGGTTCTTGATGTCCTTTGTGAGCGTCAGGTCGGGACACGTGCCTCTGCACGTGCTCGTACCGATGAGTGTCAGAATTTTGCATTCGTAAGCAGCGTAAGGGCTTCCCTGGTAATCGCGTCCGCCATTTTCCTGCCCTTGGGTGAGGTGTTGGTGCACGCCCATGTGCAGTGAGCCGCGTTGAAATCTCCGGCAATGACAAGTGGTCGTTTCCCGACCCTCTTCACGCCGTCCCCTCAGCAGGTGATGTAGGTCGCATTTTGTAGTTTCTGATTACAATGAATGAGGAGTTCGTGTATGCCGACTCCCTTTCTCTCTACTTTATTAGATACCCCCTCCCACATCGGAGCCTAACTCTGGGAAGAGGCCGTGATCTGGCGCCAACTACAATCCCACACTTACAGACACCCCTCCCCGTCCTCCACAAGTTTTATCCCACCATGTACCCTGCTAGGCTGCCCACATTGCTCAGAGTACTCATCCTTATACCACGTCACGTGGGCCTGCAAATCCACCCATCCCTTCCCCCATCTCCTCCCCTTCCCCGGAGACTTGGAAGCTGCGTTGCTCAGCTCGCACCCGGACGACCAGCGTAGTCTGGTTGAGCGGGCCAAGGCAGCAGCGGCCAGCACTGGAGCCCTGGACTGGGGCCCCACCCATCTTCGGATATTTCTATATATTCAAATAAAAGTTTGCATCATCATTTCTGCGGGCCATGACGATGACATGACAGTGCTGCACCTCCACTAGCCCCAGCGGGGTCTTGCAGCGCCGCTGAGTACTGTTTGTGCACTAGTGTTGCTACGTAACGGTCTTCCTGAAAGGTTCTGTAGTCTTTGAGCATAACGGGTTTCTTGTTTCCTGTTTCTTGAAGCAGGATGACTGCCGGGGGCACTTCCACCTTGGACACCAGGAAGCTCGGCCTGACTGCTTGCGCGTAAAACCCCGGCAGTTCTATTGCCAGACGCTTGGATTTGTGGGCGTGAGGCCTGATGACGAGTTGGTATCGGAATAAAGGTTGTCGGTCGTTGGTTTAGGCTCCTGGCGTGTCTTCCTGTCGTGGATCCCCAACATCGTCTTGTTCTCAACTATCTGATCCACGACCCGCGCCAGGGTCTGCTGAGTTGGCACAACTGTCTGCTGCAACTGCAATATTTCGCATGGTGTCGTTGGGTTTCCTCCCTGCTAAGCACGAACGTGCTTTAATGATTGTCCGTTTGTATACGTCGCCCAGTGCCAGCTGCTGGCTGGAGGCCACGCGGCGGGCTGGGTCCGAGCGATCTCTCCATGTTTCTGATAGTCATCTTGAGCAATTCGATTTCCTTCTTCAGTTGGAAATTCTCATCCGTCGGGAGCGAAGGTCACTTTGTCACGTTCGACAAGTCAAGCGTCCTTGAAGGATGCACAGCGGGGGCTTCTTGCTCGGCTTGCGGCTCGACTGTCTCGCTGTGGCGGCGGCGGGCTTCCGGCTGCGCGATCGTCCGCGCCTGTGGCGGCTCCTTGATCTGCTGTTGGAGCTCTCACGCGCGTGGCGGCTCTCGCGTTTAGTTGGGGTGGTCGTATGATCTACGGCTTGTAGAACTTCAGCCTATCATTCCTTGCTGCACGTCTTGTGTTGGTTCTTACACGCCGCAGCATGGTGTACTAGGGATGACCTTCCGCTGGGTTAGGCATGCCTCGGGTCGAGCGCATACCCCTGTGGTTTGGGGCACACGTCGAATCTGTGGCCGATTACTCCGGAGTTCAGGCACGCTGGCCTAATCATCTTGTAAATGTAACACCTCTTCTCCATCGACTCGAAGGTGGCAATGTATAGAACCTTGGTCCCAGCTGATATTGCCACGCGCGTCGGCGAGCAAGCGCGTGCGTGGCCGAGTGGTTACCGCGCTTGACTTTGGTGCGGAGGCCCAGGGTTCGATTCCTGGGGGCTCCGCGAATTTTGTTTATACTTTCAGTTTATTATTCTGGTGAATTCGAGAACAGTATTGTTTATTCTAGGTCAGAAAGTTCTACACGCCGAACCTTCTGGGCCGATTATTCCAGAAGCCCACGCATGTACATAAGAGGCTCCGCGTGGCGAGCCAAAGTCAGTTTCGCCCCAGCGTTCGACTCTGCTCTTTCGCCGACTTCGACGCCCGCGACGCTCTCCTGTTATCTTTTGTTTCCGTCTTTATTTTTGGGCACAAGTTCGCCCGATTAAACGTTTAGTTTACTCAGTTATTCACCGCCTCATCACTTGTCATTCGTGACATTTTGGTGGAGGTGCTGGGTACCGCATGTCCGTGAAGCGCACCCCTCCAAGTTCCCGCAGTACAAGCCCGAACCCAAGCTCCGGAGGACCCGACGAAGACCAGACCGAGATCCGGTTCAGTCGTCGGACCCAAGGCCTACACCCGGAATTTGGACTTCTGCCACCCAGGACCAAGCAGCCAACGAGGCCGACCATGAACGACCAGCAGCCGCAGACCCCGGCCGCTCCTACCTTCATCTACCTGCCCGTCGCACCCCGGACTCCGACGCCCTTCCATGGGGACGCCCACGAAGACATCGAGGACTGGCTGCAGCACTATGAACGTGTGGCCCGTCATAACGGGTGGACACCTGAGCAGTGCCTGCAGAACATCTACTTCTCGCTGGAAGGGACTGCGAGGTACTGGCTGGAGAACCACGAGGCTTCTTTAACTTCGTGGGAGCTGTGCAAGCAAGAACTAAAGAAGACGTTTACCAGCCAGCACCGACGCGAGAGGGCCGAAGATATCCTTCGAACAAGGACCCAAGGCCCGAATGAAAGCATCACCAGCTTCGTCGAGGATGTTTTGCGCCTGGTGACTCGCGCCGACCCTCAAGCCAGCGACGAAAAGAAGCTGCGGATACTAATGCGAGGTGTAAAGGACGACATCTTCGGTGCTCTTGTTCGGAACCCCCGTCGACTGTCGAAGATTTCGTCACGGAGGCGACGAACATGGAACGTGCCCTCCTCGCAAGAGCCAGCCACTACCATCGGCACTCGAGCGTAGCTGCTGCTTCCGCATCGGGCTACGACATCAGTCCAAGCATCCCCGGCCTTCGCGACATCATCCGTGACGTCGTCCGGGAGGAGCTTAGAAGCTCCTGCCGACCGCTGAACGCCCGGCCTCAATCTCCATTGCCGAGGTGGTCCGAGACGAGGTTCAGCGAGCGATCCAACCAGATGTCCCTGTCACCGTGGCCGCACCCGAAGGACCGACGCTGACCTATGCCGCCATGGCCCGACGACCGCCGCAAGCTCACCGCCAGGTCACGGCACCACCCCGACGTGAACCTCCAGCGCCGCAGTATTCCCGACGCCAGGAAGATCGGGCGCACGGCCACCCGGAACCAGCAGCGCCACGAAAGACCGACGTGTGGAGGACGGCCGATCGACGCCCGTTGTGCTATCACTGCGGTGAAGCCGGCCACATTTACCGTCGATGCCCCTACCGACAACTGGGGCTGCGCGGGTTCCACCCGAACGACCCGCGCCCACGGTACGACGAACGGCCTCGCGACATCGAGGAGTACCTACGACGTTCGCCATCTTCTACGCCGCCTCTCCGCCGTGAGTCCCGCTCACCGTCGCCCAGACGTTCAGCGTCTCCAGCGCCACGACCCCGCCGAGAGAGCCTGTCTCCCCTGCGTCGCCGGGAAAACTAAGTGCGGCAACGCCTGGAGGTGGCGTTGCCGAAGACGACCGAAGCAAAGAGCCTCCAAGAACGACGGAGCGCTCCCACTCTTCCGACGCTACGCATCGCAATGACGCCCCTGCAACGGTGTCCAACAACCTAAACGTCGTCATCGACGGCCACGACGCATCAGCACTCGTGGACACCGGAGCAGACTACTCAGTCTTGAGTGGGAGGCTCTCTCGCCGCCTACGAAAAGTGACAACGCCGTGGGAAGGCCCCCAGATACGAACCGCCGGTGGGCACTCTCATCACACCAGTCGGGAGATGCACTGCCCGCGTCGAGATCCACGGTGAGACCTGCGCTGTGAAGTTCGTCGTTCTGCAAGACTGTGCGAGGGACGTTATCCTGGGAATGGACTTTCTCTGCGAGTATGGCGCCGTCATCGACCTCGGAGCAAACCGGTTGACGCTACGAAAACCTGTTTCACCACAGGAGGAACCCCAAGCTACTTCATCCGCGGTCCGAGTCCTCGAAAGCCACGTGAACTTACCGCCGCGGTCGAGTATTTTCGTGCCCGTCGGGGTCACCGAAGCTTTCTGCGGCGAGGTTCTGCTCGAGGGAAGCCTCCAGTTGCTTCTAGGAAGAGGAATCGGCGTCGCAAGAGGAGTGGTTGAACTCCAGGATGGGCGCACCATGGTCCTCGTGACGAACTTCCGACAAGAAACGCAACACCTCACGAAAGGTGCCGCTGTGGGCCACGTCGAGGAACTTCGAAACTCCGCCGCAATCGCCGTGATCGCTGACGAATCATCGCCACCTCAGCAAGACATTGCGCCGCCAGCGCAGCTCGACATCGACCCGAAGCTTCCAGGCCCGAAACGACGACAGCTGATTGACCTCCTCGCCGAATACAGCGACTGCTTCGCGAAGTCGTCGAAGGTGCGCCAAACCGCCGTTGCGAAGCATCGCATCATTACCGAGGACGACGCGCTCCCTGTGCACCGATCGCCGTACAGAGTCTCCGTAAAAGAAAGGAGGTCATTCAAGAGCAAGTGCAAGAAATGCTGAACGACGACATCATCCAGCCTTCAAGCAGTCCGTGGGCCTCTCCAGTCGTGCTTGTCAAGAAGAAGGACGGAACGCTTAGGTTCTGCGTGGACTACCGACAGCTGAACGCGGTAACCAAGAAAGACGTATATCCACTCCCCCGCATCGATGACACACTAGACCGGTTGCGCCACTCCCGGTACTTTTCATCCATGGATCTGAAGAGCGGTTACTGGCAGATCGAAGTCGACGAACGGGACCGAGAGAAGACAGCTTTCGTCACGCCGGATGGACTGTACGAGTTCAAGGTGATGCCTTTCGGACTATGCACGGCGCCAGCAACTTTCCAGCGTGTCATGGACACCGTACTGGCAGGACTGAAGTGGCAGAGCTGTCTTGTCTACCTTGACGACGTCGTTGTGTTTTCAAGTGACTTCGACGAGCACTTGCGGCGACTCCGAGCTGTACTCCAAGCCATACAGACCGCACGACTCACCCTTAAGCCGTCCAAGTGCCGGTTCGCCTATGACGAACTGAAGTTCCTAGGCCACGTGGTTAGTAATGACGGCGTCCGCCCAGACCCCGAGAAGACTCGCGCCGTTGCGGCATTTCCAGCGCCTTCAGACAAGAAGGCCGTGCGAAGATTCCTAGGACTTTGTGCCTACTATCGACGCTTCGTTCGGGATTTCGCAAGAATTTCCGCACCGCTCACAAAACTTACGAAGGACGCCGAGAAGTTTGAATGGGCCGAGGAGCAACAGCACGCATTCGACGAGCTGAAGCAACGACTCCAGACTCCTCCTGTTCTTGGACACTTCGATCAAGATGCGGAAACCGAGATTCATACGGACGCAAGTAACGAAGGCCTTGGCGCGGTACTGGTTCAAGTGCAAGAAGGCACCGAGCGAGTCATCGCCTACGCCAGTCGGACACTGTCCAGGGCGGAGAGAAATTACTCCACGACTGAAAAAGAATGCCTGGCGGTCGTCTGGGCCATCACGAAGTTTCGCCCGTACTTATACGGGAGCCCTTTCCGCGTTGTCACGGACCACCACTCGCTCTGCTGGCTTGCGAACCTAAAGGACCCTTCAGGACGTCTCGCTCGATGGAGCCTCCGACTGCAGGAGTTCAACATGACTGTGGTCTACAAGTCAGGCCGCAAGCACAGCGACGCCGATTGCCTGTCCAGAGCCCCTGTCGAGACATCCTCCGGTAGCAGCGACGACGATGACGACGAGTGCTTCCTAGGCGCGGTGAACACCGACGACATGGCGCGACGTCAAAGAAGCGATCCTGAGTTGCGCGCCCTAATCGAGCACCTCGAAGGACGAGGGGGTACTACCCCCGTGTCTTCTTGAGGGCCCTGCCGACCTTCGTCCTCCGACAAGGTGTGCTTTACAAGGAGAACTTCGGAGACAACAGCTCGCCATGGCTGCTGGTAATCCCTGCCGACCTTAGAGAGGAGATATTCCAAGCCTGTCACGACGACCCAACGGCTGGGCACCTTGGCTACAGCAGGACGCTCGCCAGGATTCGAGAAAAGTATTACTGGCCGAGGCTACCGAAGACCGTTCACCTCTACATTCGATCATGCCACGAGTGTCAACGACGAAAAAAACCGCCGACGAAGCCGTCAGGACTTCTGCATCCGATTGCTCCCCCGTCCAGACCGTTCCAGCAGATCGGAATGGATTTACTTGGCCCTTTCCCACCGTCAACGTCGGGAAACCGCTGGATAATCGTCGCCACAGATTATCTTACACGGTACGCCGAGACGAAAGCCCTTCCATCAGGTACGGCTGTGGAAGTCGCCAAGTTTTTCATCGAGTCCATTGTCCTCCGGCACGGCGCCCCGAAGTCCTCATTACCGACCGTGGATCATCGTTCATGGCCCAGCTGACGCAAGAGATCCTTCGTCTCAGTGGCACCGGCCACCGTCGAACCACTGCGTACCATCCGCAGACAAATGGACTAACAGAAAGGCTGAACAAAACCATCGCCGACATGATCTCAATGTATGTCGACGTAGAGCATAAGACTTGGGACGAGGTGTTACCCTACGTCACATTTGCTTACAACACGGCGGTGCAAGAGACAACAGGAGTAACACCGTTTCAGCTGGTGCATGGCAGAAAAGTGTCGACCATGCTCGACGCAATGCTACCCCACGAGCCAGCTGACGATGGGATACCCGACGCCCAGGTGGTTGCTCAACGAGCCGAAGAAGTCCGCCAGCTCGCCCGACTCCGAATTCAAGACCAACAACGTGTCGACGCTGCCCGGTACAACCTTCGCCGGATCGACGTTCGCTTCAAGCCCGGAGACCGTGTGTGGGTTTGGACCCCTATACGACGACGCGGTCTAAGCGAGAAACTCCTGAAGCGCTACTTCGGACCCTACAAAGTGCTTCGCCGACTTGGCGATCTGAACTACGAGGTGATGCCCGACGGAACACGGACTTCATCACGCCGCCCTCCACGACCGGAAGTCGTTCACGTCGTGCGCCTCAAGCCGTACTACGCGCGATAAGACTGTGAACTGTGATCTCGTGCAACGCTTGATAGGATTGTGTTTCGCCAGCTTCCGTATTTTCTCATTCTTTTGTTTGTCTTGCTCTGTTCTGTTGCCTTTCACGTGGCATCGAGACGATGCCTTTTTAAGGGGGGAGTAATGCCACGCGCGTCGGCGAGCAAGCGCGTGCGTGGCCGAGTGGTTACCGCGCTTGACTTTGGTGCGGAGGCCCAGGGTTCGATTCCTGGGGGCTCCGCGAATTTTGTTTATACTTTCAGTTTATTATTCTGGTGAATTCGAGAACAGTATTGTTTATTCTAGGTCAGAAAGTTCTACACGCCGAACCTTCTGGGCCGATTATTCCAGAAGCCCACGCATGTACATAAGAGGCTCCGCGTGGCGAGCCAAAGTCAGTTTCGCCCCAGCGTTCGACTCTGCTCTTTCGCCGACTTCGACGCCCGCGACGCTCTCCTGTTATCTTTTGTTTCCGTCTTTATTTTTGGGCACAAGTTCGCCCGATTAAACGTTTAGTTTACTCAGTTATTCACCGCCTCATCACTTGTCATTCGTGACAATATGATCATGGCCGAGTTTGTTTTACCCAGCCTCCTCGCTGCTAGAAGTTCTGTAGCCACATCCGTAAGCGTGCTCGGTGGTTTTCTTCTTATTAACCTAGGGCTTGATTCCATGAATGCTACCTCTGCAGGTAACCTCCTGTACGCTGCGTAAAATACGCCTTGACATGCACGTCCTCACCGGAATTACGTAATTGTTTGACGTCTTTTATCCCGAAGGCGTCATCCACGTTTTTACGCAGTGAGGATGTTCTGATCGTAGAATAGCCTGAACTTGACTGTATCTTGTGGCCGAGAGTGCAGGGCTCCGAGGGTGGCTCTCTCCCAGCTCGTTCTCATGGTCTTGGGTTTTCCGACTTTCATAGGTTTGATGATCGTGGGCAATGGTGGAGTAACCTTGGAGTGCCGCGGCTTCTCGCGCATAATACGGGTGGGGGCTTGTTTACGGTGCTGCGGGTTGACGTTCTTATGGTAAGCTCTGAGCCAGGCGCTGTCGCTCGACCGGCCGTTCTTATCTTTGTACTGGTCCTTTCATCATCTTCCGCTGCTGCTGCCGCTACGGAGTCTCGTCGGAGCTGTACTCCACTGCGGGTGGGTTCATATTCAGTTATCGACGTCGACATCATTTGGCGGAAGAAAAAGTCTGGTCTTCTAGTTAAAACCTAATGTTAAGCTGAGCTCTTTCTCCCTTGCCTTGCCTCTTCTCAGCCGGCGAGACGTACTTGTGTCAGGACCTGACTAGGCCTAGCGCATCTCCAGGGCGGCGAACAATTTCAAGGTCCCCTATCCCGAAATAGTTTAGACTCTCTAGGTTAATGATGGTGTAAAACGGATCCTTCCATCCTAAAGTATCCGTATTCACGTTTTTGCATCGTAGTGTCTTCGAACCGCTAAAATTATAAATTTTCGAAGCTAGCCAAAACTGGATAGCGTCCGACTCGGCCAACATCGTCGCCTTCTCTTGTTGTCTGTGAACTCTGAAGGCTTCCTTGGCACGCTGCTTGGAACGTTGGTTTGCTGACGAAAAACACGCAGCTCCAGACTGTACCTCAAATCTGAGAGGATCACCTTGAATTTCCAGGCTAATCATGACCTTCCCTGACGGCTCCCACCGCGGTGTTACGGTGTGTAGGTCATCCAGCGTGCCTGACGATGTTGTAACGGGGCAATGCCTGTGGGGCGAGTTCCTGCAAGGAGTTCTGGGCGTTTGTATTTTCTTTATACATGCTTTCGCAATGTCTCCCATCCTTTTGCAGTACTGGCACTGTGATGTCCGGAGCTTGCGAGAACTTGGATTGTAGAATTCCTCACAGCGATAGCAGGGCGTCGATGATGATCTCGCCTTCTCCTGGTGACGATGTGCCGGACGAGACTTTTCCGTCTTGTTGGTATCTTGAAAAGCTGCTTTTATTGGCCGCTGGTGGTCCTTGGCGCTCTCGGCTTGAACCGTAATGTCGAATGCCTTGAGGAACGTCAGGTCCCGCTCTGAAAATATTCGTTGGTGGAAATTTTTATTTTGAACACCGCAAACAAAACGATCGGGCACCATTGTCTTTATGGGTAGCATCGTTGCGTTAGTGGGAACCGCTGTTGTGACGATGCTGACCGTCCCGATGGCCGCACCAACAGCTGGCGCTGAGACGGAAGGACTAGCAGTGCTAGTTGTCGGAGTCACTTGAACGTTCCCAAAATTTCAACGTGCTGCATGATTTCTTAAAGGACACTCAAGTGGTTTTTGAGTTCGTGTTTTGATGATGACAGCTGAATTTAGACGCCCCAAGTATCCCTAAAAACCAAATAGTATAGTCATACGGTGATTATTTCTTTAATAAAATGTAATTGAAGGCCGCCAAACCTCGGATCCATCCGAAAACGAAACCACTCTCATTGGTCCTCGCACGCTTATCAAAAGTATCTCGGGCCAATGGCGTTGGACGACGTTCCGTCGCGCAGTGATCCCGAGGTAGCCGCATCGGCCGAACCTCTTTGTCATTCGAGCTTCGATCATGGCGGCGTTCTCTACGCTCGAGGACCTGATGCCGTTGGAGGTTGAAATTCTTCGGCGGACAGCCGACCTGGGGATGATTTCCTATGACGCCACTCCGACGTGCGATGTGGACGATAGCAGCGCTTCGGAGTCCTGTTCGGGTTCCGAGGACGATGAAACGCAGACCTTTTCGGGCGTTCTTCGATTTGCGGTTGGGGCAAGTCGTAACCAAACCAACGTTTGACATCGCAGCGTTACCTCTGTTACGTGATGTCAAACGATGTCGCCACGTTGACTTTCGCCTCGGGAGGACGGGGGAAGGCTGGTTCAGACATGTGCAACGAGCGCGTACCTACGACTGCGTCCGTTGCAACCGGAGCGACCGGAACGACAGCTCTGCGCCGCGCGTACACACCTGAAATTACTACAAGCACAGCGGGTCGCCGTCAGCTGTTTCAGCGGCCCCTCTAAAAAGGGGACGCACTGCTACTCAATGCCGTAACAGAATAGAGACAGACAGTTTTCTATAGCCTAAAGCTTTATTATTGATTTTTCTTGATAGGCTTGCAGGGTACAGTGGATGAAAAAAAGAAAATAAAAAGATGCCGTACGCCGTCTTGGACGATCACGACTCTATACACGACATTGCAATAGTACAAATATCGCCACACGCATTTTCTACGATTATAAAAGACAATGTAATCTTAGCAGCGATATAGCAACGTAGAAATATGATTTCGTGATCAGATAGACGTTGCGAGCGTTCAGGATTGCTAACACTAATCACTTTTTCTCCGGTGATGAAAACGCGTGAAACTTCGCGTCCTTTATACGGTACGCGCCAGTAATACCTTGAACTTGAGCACACGCATGAAATGCGCCAAATAAGAAATCCGGGCGATGTTCGAGGACACAAATGCTTAGAAAGCACCACTGTAGTCGAAGTAAACAAACACGACGGCACGGGCGTTTCTGCTGTCTTGAGAGTGCCGCCACGGCATCGCCGCACGAGTAGGTGGGTCTTCCCTTCTAGTACGTGCTGGGTTATCATAACGACACACGACGAAAATTCACAGTCAAGGATAGCGCTTTTACGCGGAACGATGAGCTTTCACCACGCCGTCCACGTCGATGATCAACACCGACGCCATGTGCGCGCAGATACGTGCGCTTCCGCGCATCCCGGGGGAACGGGAAATTCACCCCCGCGGAGGACGGCAAGGAGAAAACGTAGTCCCTTGTTTGTGAAACGATAATTGCAGTATCGCGTATTCTAAACTAGAACTATTTTACGTCTTGTGAAATTATCATGCACAACATATTTAAATAAACTGAAAATTGTTTCTTTAGCGAAACTTTACAAAGGCCGCCAAAATTTTCAAACATACGATAATTTCATTGGTCCTCGCAAGTACAGGAAAGAGTCCGCACGTATTTTATTCCTGCGTGATTAATAGGCGGTTCTGCCTTTTAAAACTGAAGATACTCATTCACTGACACGTCCTTAACGCCATCGCACCAAAAAGTAGCTTCCCCAAAAACCGCTTGAGTCCCCTTTAAGAGTCGCGACGTGCGCGGTCACTGACACCTCGAACTGTTGATCTGGCCGTTGAAGACTTGGAACGCCTGAACAGTTCCGCCTCCGAGGATCAAAATGTGGTCGAAGCAAGGTCGCAATCTTCTCGGAGGTAAATTAACTTGGAGACTTGGGAGCCACCAATGCCTTGACCGTTTCAAATGTGGAAGGACCACACAGAGTCAGCATAATGGTCAGCTTCTTGATCCCATACTCGTCGCCAATAGCTCAGTAAAGCTTTTCTGCAAGCTTTATGGTGTAGACGGTGCGTCTATCGCGGTTCTCGATTCAGGAACAAGTGCCCGAGCTCCGGTTTGCACGTGATTGTCTCCAGGGTTCGAGGCATCGGCTGCACAGTCCACCTGGTGAAGGTGCCGGTACAGAACCCATATCTATCTCTATGTTGTGCATCTCTTAAAGCATATCGCTTGGTGTCGTTAAAAAACGCAATTCCAGATGTTTGTTCCGCTGAATTTCAACCCGAGAGCATTCGCTTCCGCGCCGCAGATTTCAATCAATTTTTCCAACTCTCAGATTAAGGGAAGCTTAAGAGCACTTCGTAAAAAATAAGTTAATGGTTGGTTCCGACATCGTTTGTGCCTGGTGAGTCCAAATATCACAACCGTTCGACCCCAAAAATCACTAAGCGTTAAGAAGAGAAAACGAAGAAAAGAAAAGCGATCGCCGCAGCGCACGCAATTCGCTAGTCACCGTGACGCGCCACTATGTCATAAGAACGCTTGTGGAAGTAGCCGGGCGCCGAGGCTTCTGCTGCTGTAAATCGGGTTCGTCTTCTGCTTCTTTCGAGATCTTTCGGTGGATCCGAAGAGGATTGTGCCCACCCTACACGTTACGCAAAGTACGCGTTCTAGTCGCTGGCAAAGCGGAAAAATGACCTTCCGCAGTAATAAGGGCAGATGCGAGGAACCACTTGCGTCGACCCGACATGGCCGGCTTCAAACTTTCCAGAAACTGTACTGACCGCTACTTATTCTAACGTAAAACGTTGAGAATAAACGAAGTCGTTATTGACGGGAAGCGTCAAGCCGGACTAGCGTGACTTTCCCCAAAACGGTCGTCAGAGGACAAGATTTCGGCACACATCGGCCTTCGTGCTTGGCAGCAGCTGGACACGTGAGCGTGCAGGCTGCATTGTTCACTAAAGCTGAAGTGGTTTGAGAGCTTTCCCTGAGATGAGATGGGGGATAAGACAGGATCGCAGTTCTGCCACCGCCATGCCCTTGCGTAGCTTCGCGAATAACTGCGCTGAAGGTCCATATTTGTGATAGCGGTACCCTCTGCTGCGTTTACTTTGTTTGCCATCAATTATTCCGCCATTACAGCTTTAGAAAAAAGTGTAGATGTGAGCCGAAGCAGCACTCAATTTGATTTCGAATTCGAGAAAGCTTTCTGAGCGCTTTACATTCACATACTCCTCCCAATATTTGTTGATTGCACACCACCACCAAGCATTATCATCGTCCGATCGCATTTATACGGTACAAAAAACCATCGCATGGCACGTGAACGTTATACAGAGAACACCGCGTAACATCTGTAAACAAAAGCTCAATTCACAACAAAGTATCACATGCTTTGTATCCCAAAGATGCTCCTGAAGAGAATATAAATCTATGGAAGGAGAACTTAACAAAATTTGTTTACGTTTAAAAAATATGTTACCTCAAATAACATCAGCAACTGTTTAAGACAAAACTCATGCTAAAACAATTTGCTTTACCGAAGTCGCTGATGAATTGCATGACCAGTTATTACAGAAAGCACCCCTCTCCCAAGTGACTGGATAGTGGAGTATAAATAAAAACAAAAGAAAGCAATCTGGGGTAGCGGGAGTCGGTCCAGGAAGTGGGGTCACTTCAACGATATAAGAAACCAAAACTAAAGCACTAATATAAGGCGATGTTAACACAAAAAAGACAGTGGAAGCTCGCCATTTGGCTACATGATCGAGGCTCTTCCAGTACACTGCAGACAACTAATGGCAGTAATAACTTTTATTAAAACAGTGGACCTAAAATTTCTATTTAGTTGTCTCCTCTTTGCGTGTGCCTTTTAATGCGCTGAATTGCCTTCTTACATTCAAAGATGGTCGACAAAGTGTCGGGTTCAAGCAAGCCTTCTTCAGACCTAAACCCATACTGTACTTATATTCCTAACGAGCGTGTTGGTAAGATGTACTAGAAAACGAAATAATGTACTCGTCTGTGTTTCGTCCTCTCTATGTTTCATACTTTCTGTTTTCTAGTCCATACTGTACGTACATTGTTTTCGGATGCGACGTCCGGAACGCGTTCCGAAAAACAAACAAAAAGAACAGCGCACTTGCTTAAACTCGTCTGTATGCATAGCGTTAACTCATCCTTTGAAATCTTATTGTCGGAGTGAAAAGGGCGGTAAGCGAGAAGAACAACTGCGACGAGCGCTGTGCGTGCAAAGCCGACGACTGCATATGAGTACGGCATCGCGTAACAGCGCGAGTCGCTTGCTTCGCTGCCACTAGAATTCAGCAAGACCCGTGCACAAACAAGAAAACAATCAACACGTGAGGATATTGAGTGAGTAGCACGACCGGTCAAAGGATAAAGCAAGTGCTATGCAGCGGCAGAAGGACGACGGCTCGAAAAGACACTAGAGCAGCCTACGAGGGAGCGCGTCCAGCCGCGGCGGGGTCCCCAGCCAGACCTTTCGTGACGTCGGCTGACGGGCTTCCTCCTCTCTCCCTTTCTCTCTGCTTCAGAGGCGCGTGGCTTTAGCGCTACTTTGAAGGAGATTACACGTTTAATCCGGGCAAAACACGACAAACGAATACGATGTTCGTGATATATGAGGTTTAATTAACTAGGCTCGGGTGTTCTTTTTTGTCACATTTAAAACCGCTTCAGCTTCCCACTCAAGAGTTACTACAAAGAAATTTCGGAGCTTATTAGCTTGATCTATACGTGTTCAATAGAGCTGTATCACATTGGAGAACCTAATCTCTTACTGAAGAAGACACATAAAAAAAATTTAAAACGAATTAAAAAGACTAGCAAATTAACCTGGTGGATGTCGCAGAAGCCTGTCAATGCTCGTCTAAGAACATTGACAGGTAGTGACGATGCCTGTCTCGCCTAGAACTATAGCCTCACTGGTGCCCCATGTGTGCATGTAGGGCATGCGCGTCAAGCGTAGCTTTGGCAAGTTTGTAATTGCACGCACTTTCTCGCACGAGCAGAGCATGGCGTCGGCCAGATGCCCTGCTTGCAAATCGTCTTGTCGACGACATTCTTGACCCACGTTAAAAGATTAGCTCAGTTTAGGAACTGCTCATGGACCCTGCTCGCACGAGCAGTACCTCCCTCACTCACCACGACTCGCCTCCCGTCGTTCGACGCGTTGGACGGCGGCTATGGTGACTGCAGTGTATTCTATAGAATACGTACGTTTCGCAACACAACGTCTAGTATGGCGTCCCACCACTCTCTATGAAACCCATATATATAAAACGAATATCTAGATGCCGCTTCAAGTGACGAGGGGGCCAGAGCCGTTTACTGGGAGAGTTTGGCCATACATTGGTTTGAATAGGCAAGCATCTCGGGGCCAACCACGGACGTCTCACCGCTCTGGTCATTCCTTCGACTTGCGGCTACGACTCCCGTTTTGTGCCACACTATTCCAATCTGGTGAAGCCTCTAAAAAAACTGCTGCGTCAGAGCCAAGCATTCACTTGGGATGACTTATCGCAGAGAAGCATTGAGAAGATTAAAGAGGTTTTGTCGTCATGTCACGTCATCAATGGTGTTCAACACTAACCTTCCAGTGGCTGTGACCACCTACGCATCAGACACTGGCCTTGGAGCCATTGTCCTTCAGTAACAAGCTGGGGAAGAGCTACCCACTGTAGCGCTTTGCATCCAGGTCACTGACTTCTACCGAGCCGAGGTATTCTGCTGGGGAAAAGGAGGCTCTGGCGAGGATTTGTTTGCTTGTGAACGATTAGCACATCTGCCTCTGGGGCCCGAGGTTTTACTTAGAACGGATCACCAGGTGCTGGTGACTCTGATATCGTCCAGAGGTTCCGGCGGAGAGGCCACTACAAATTGCAAGGTGGTCAGCGAGACTCCTTTCTACAATTTTGACATCATCTATCAAAGAGGCAGTAAGAATGCTGTCTCGGATGCGCTGGTCCGATTACCTCCTGTGGCAGCAGCAGAGCCAGAGATGCAGGAAGAAGTGTATTTGGTGTCATATTGCTTGACTAAAGATCAAATGCAAGTCGCAACGGCGAAAGACATTCTACCCCACAGCTAATGGCCAAGTACCTCGGAAGGGATGGCCAGCAAAGAGGATGCTTACTCAGGAGCAGATGCCTTTCTTCCAGCTTGGAACGGTGTCCGTTGTGATGGTATAGTCTTCGGGGAAGACAAAGTTGTTGTGCCGGATTCGCCTGACCTCGAACTTGGTATATTTTGCACACAAGGCACACCCTGGCATCGTGAATACCAAACAAAGTCTTCGGGACACAGTTCCAGGTGGCTCCGGATAGACAGACAGTTGGAGTAAGCAGTGCGGAGTTGTCACAGATGTGCCAGTCAGCTGACAAGTCAGCAAAACCGGTCCTGGCATCACTGCTCTCCCGGAAAAACTGGCTAGCAGCTGGCTGTGACATCGTGGGTCCTCTGCACCGACACGCCAGGTTGGTCAAACGATTCAACAGGAGTCTGAATGACTTTGTTGAAGTCTGTGGGATTCGGCTTACCTTACTGCACCACGAGGTCGATCCCACTCCGTAGCTCGATGTTGAGGACTGCTGCGGCCGGGTCCGTCCGAAGGCTGCCATGGAGCTCCGAGGAGAGGAATCGCTCCGAAAAACAAAGATTCTGAAGAAGCGGGTTTAACTGGCTCCTGTGCCACCACGGTGTGTCCGTCGGCCAAAACTAATACAGTCAAACCCGTTTATAACGAATAGCAGGAAACGCTACGATTAGTTTGATATAGCAAAAGCCTTTACAACGAACTTTCACGATGCGTTCATTTGTAAGACGAGAGCTTCTCTTCCTTTATCATCTCTTTGCTTTCACTAATAACAAAACGCTATTTTTTTTTGCATGTGTGCAGGTGTTTGTTTTTTAGCTTATTTCTCTTGAGTCGCTTTTTTTTGGAATGAAAAGTTTTTTTTGTGCGTGCGTGCAGTGTGCTTTTTTTAGCTTTCTCCCCTTCTGAATAGCTTCTATTCTCACTATTGTTTTGTTTGCGAGCTCTTCGGTCTAGAAGCCGTCTGCTTGTCTCGACTTTCCTTCAGACGACTTGTCACTACCATCTTTTGTTACGGTTTCGGGTTTCATATGACTTGTTGTAACGGGCAACAGTGTTCTTGTCTGGCGACCCCATTAACAGCTGTGCCGGCGACTTGAGGTGGCACATCTCTAGGCGCTGTTGCGCCATCTAACAGTCAGAACAGAAGCTACTTTGTCTCGAGAGCACTTGATTAAAGCTTCTTTGCTTCTTGGACTGCGCGTTCGGCAATTCCATTGGAACGGGGATGGTAAGGACTTGAAAACACTTGTTGGATCTGCAGGCTCTACTGAATGTCCTGAACGCCTTGCTGCCGAACGGTGGCCCGCTGTCGCTACCTGATCCGACGGGCAGTCCATGAGTGGCAAATATTTCGGTGCAGGCAGAAATCCCTGTGGCCGCTGTGTTGACGAAGTTCCTTGGCTTCAAAAAGTAGTAGTCGACACAATGCGAAACTCATGACCGTCATGATGAAAAAGGTCGACTCCTATCATCTGCCAATGGAGGGTCGGTACGTCGTGGCTAAGCATTGGCAGCTTCACGTTTCTGGGTTTGTATTTTGACACAGTGTGCGCTGGGCGTGCCAGTGATGCTGATGTCACTCGTACATGTTTGGCCAATATATTACTTCCATTGCTCAGTTTTTCATTTTTCCTCCCCATAGTGCGCGCGCGTGGAAAGCCTAAAACTTCATTTATTTTGCTTTCGGGACGATTATTCGTTAGCTTCGCCATACCATGGCCGTCTTCTACGTGACTTTCATCGCGATAGTTCCAGCATGGCTTTGGCTCAGTCCGGTACGTCATCCTTCGAGTCCGCCATAAGAAGCGGCGTCGCGAAGTTGCAGGCATCAGCAGGGTCCTTCGTTAAAATAATATGCTTTCAGCTGGCATGAACAGGTACTGGAAGCATTCACGGTAGGAGAGCCTCGCCTTTCACACGATCTTGAAAGGGCAGAGCAAGGTCCGCGATTGCTAAAAGCTTTCCGCCCTAACCCCATAATATCAGTATTTGTAGGATTGAGACTCGCCCTTTGTACCTGAGGGCAAACGGAAAGGTACTGAAGGTAACTTAAGGGTCTGGTCGCATTCAAACTGGATTAAGCACTACGATGAACAAGGAACTGCGAAAATCGCGAATCAATAAAAGCCTTTTTCAATTAAGTAGTTGAGTTGTGAATCCGTGAGGAATCTTGAAAGCACGCAACTGCAGTCCACGAAGAAGGGGACAGTTCCACCTGCCATATTGGTCGCGTCGACAGACAAAGTTGCACAGGCTGCTCTGACCAGCGCTACATTGAGTTTATCAGTCGGTCGGACTCAAAAATCATGCTCGGTGTCGGTCCGTCCAATCCCAGCTGGACTTCTTTATGCAGAAGTTCTCGCAGCGGGGCCGCAACTGAAGACATATTTACAGGAAACGAATAAAGGCACTATTGTTGCTGAATATTGCAGGGATTGCAGCGAATGGGAAATGAACTGCCGAATGGGTCCTGCACGCGTTCAAATGTTCTAAACTCTCCTGCGGCGCACGGTCCAGCGGTGCTGAACCCTTCTGGAAGAAAACGTATCGTTTCTGTTGAGCCAGCCAGCCACTGGTTGCGCTTGCAGTGTTTCCTGCGCTCACCGCGTACTGCTTGCTGCCCTGAACATACTGGCGCATGACAACGGCTACTCCTGTAAGGCCTCTGGGGGAACAGCCAGTCTGCCAGCGTTTCCGGAGTTAATAAAGTCGGGCTGAATCAAAATCCCCAAGAACCTGTACCAACGCTGTCGGTGTTTGTTGTGCGCGCGAGAGCCTTTACCGGGGAAGCACCTGCCAGAACCCGATATTGCCAGAGTGGAAAAGTAATTCGCGCCAGGCAGACCCCAGGGAAATGTTATCGCCATAGTGGCCGGTAATGTTCGCAGCGTCGTTGTCCACGTCCAGATGATGCGGACTTTGTTAGCTGCGGGTCAACGACCTACAGCATATCAATCAGGTTCAGACTTGCTACGATCCTGTTCCATGCGATCGAGTCTTTCTAACCTTATCTCTCAAAGGTCAGGTATCTTCGTGGCGAATATACCTGCAAATCTATGTTCGTTTCATCCCAGCGATGCTTTATTCAAGAGTCCCTGAATACATCATCAGTAAAGGGTTTGGTTGTCTGTACAGGCCATGCGTTTTCATTTACAGGATTCGCTTGCTTGCCCGGAGCCTTCTGCACCGGATCCGCCAAGGTAGGGTGTTGTCTTGATCCATCACAGCACCAGTTGTGGTTGTGTCCTTTCGCCGAAGATCGAGCGTTAGCGCAACACGCCTTTGCATACTTCATAATCAAAAATCACACCGCATGGATGCTGCATTTCCTGCGTTGAGTTTGTCATTGAGCGTCTGTTTCGATGACGCAGCAACGCTCCGGCATCGCTTTCAGTCGAGCGGCTCAGTTCTGGCTGAACCTGGCTGACCAGTTAGTTTCTGCTGGAGATTTCGCTTTCTGCAAGTCTGCAAGAACATCTTTCGCCATTGTTATCTGCAGAATCTCCTGCAATGTTGGTCAAAGCAGCCGCGATTTGCTGGTTTTCTGTTCTTTGCGAAATGGTCGTTAACCATGCAGTTCCCAGCAGCGCTGCTTGTTGGGCCTTTTTTGCGTTGGTAAGGAAAATCCGCACTTCGGGCATGATGTTTCCATACGAGGATTAACGGCTGCATGCTTTTGTTCCGCGAGGTCTGTATCTTTTTCGGAACTGTTCCTGACTTATCTTCAGGCCTGACATACTGCGACGGCCTTTAGCGTGGCGGGTTTTCTGAGATCAGTTTCTGTTGCAGTTTTTTTGTCTTTTATCCACATCTTGTCATATTGCCACTTAAGACGTTAAATCAGAAAGATTTAAACAAAACGCAACTTTAGTCAATAGAGAAGCCTTCGTTGACCTTGATGTCGAACGAAACTACTGTATGTCAGGTTTGTGGCTGGCTCGGTGAAGCTCTAAACCTTTTCAATGAGCACGTTAACGTCGTCTCGTTGCTCCTCTGCTTCAAAACAACGTCAGTAAGCAAGTTCAATTTATCAGTCATAAGGAAGGTGGGCTGTTTGTACTTTTAGGTTTCATAAGCAGGTTGCAGCGAAAAGGTAAACTCACTTTTTCGATGCGCCAGAGTGCCAGTTGTACGTCGTCGTATCCAGTGGTTTCTGGCGGTAGAGCGCTAATGGCTACAAGCATCTTTTTGCTCTCTCGCTTCTGACACCGTGTCAAATGAGCCAGGCAAATGAACTACTTTATTGAGCGAGCATATTACATATACTCGGCGAGCTAGGAGATACAGCGCCAACTGACGGGATTATGACTGGCTAATGACATTGTGCAGGGTTTGTTTTTTTAGCTTACTTTTCTTCTGAGTTTATTTTTTGTGTAATGAAACTTTTTTCTGAAATGGTGTGCAGAGTATTTTATTTTTTTTTTTAGCTTTCTCCCCCTTCAGAATCGCTTCTCTCTCTATAATTTTGTTGTATTTGAGCTGTTAAAATTTTTTCTTTCCTACTTTTTAGGGGGGGGGGGGCGGGGACAGCGTCACTAGGATTGTTTGTGTTTTTGAGCCTTCCGGGGAAAAAATTATAGCCACATAGTGCCTGGCAAAATATTTTTGAGAACGCAGCACTTAGGCGTCCAAGTTCTCGGCTTGAGCGGCGTCGCTGCTACCGGCGTCACCGTCGCTGGCCGCCGTCCGCGTAACCCCTGAGCTATCCCCCCCCCCTCCCGGCTCGGTGACCTCGGGCTTGGGGAGGTCCTCTCGGGCACCTCGGGTTCCTTCGGGAAAACTTAGGAGGACCTCAGAGGGCGGGAGGGGGGGGGTCATGGGACCCTCCCGAGGTCACGTGACCCCCAACCCTTCGAGGTAACGTGGATCTCCCAAGGTCACGTGACTCCCCAAGTTCAGGTGACATTCCTCCCGAGGCTGACCAGTACCCTTCCCCTTCTCTCTCAAGAGCTGCGCTCTACCTGGCGTTACAAGGAGCAGTCACCACTCTTTACGTGCCTTTTTACTTAAATTTTTCGTGAGTTCTGATATCCACAGCAATTCGCTGTACGGGTTCGTTCTGAACGGGTTTAACTGTAAATGAAAACAAAGGAAAAGTGTTGGCGCGTCGTATTAGAAGACTGTGGGGACGAGGGGGAAGCAATAAAAAAGAGGTCGCGACGAGAGCTTCCCCTCAACAAGAGAGCCCCGGCCGCCGTTTGCGGGGTTCTGCTATCTAACATCCGTGAAATGGACGTTCGGGTAGGTGTTATGGTTATCCCCGCAGAGGGGCTGCGTCCACAATCATTCCTGCGGTGCGCCAGAGGCAATATCTACCCAAATGGGCGAGAGACACGCCTCTTTTCGAGGAATGCGGCCTGCTCCCGTATCCGGGAAGCTGCTGCTATAGCGGTCCCTGTGACCTGCATGTGCCAGGCCTAGATAGGAAGACGGGGAACACGGTTCCCACATTCCTCCCCTTAAGGCTATAGAATAAAGTATCAACATAGGCCTACCGACTGTCAAAAACAAAAAGAAAAAGAAAACTAACGTCTGGCACCGACCCCCGCATGCCGGGGTTCACAGATGATCGCACCTTCTGTGACGTTCACGGCGTTAAAGTCGCTCCCCACCATGGCGGCATCCTGGTGGAGGTGGATCGTGGCGTCCTGGGACTTGTCACGAGGTCACGTCCCTGGTCAGAGCGTTGTCCGTCACCGCGCGGATCCCAGTCGGGCAGGGGCGGACTTCGCGCAGTTGTCGGGTCCCGGCGCGCACGAAGCCGACAGGTCGTTGTCGGCCTCCACCCCGGCCTGCCGGAGTCACGCCGTACGAGGAATCGCCAGCCGCCGTATTCCAGAACCTAACTGAAACTCCCGGAGTTCGGAAACAGCAGCGAAGCCCTCGCCGGCGCGAAGCCCCGTCCCGGCCGGGGATCCTTTGCTGATGTTACTGTGAGGCCGACGTCGCGGTCAGTAGAATAACATCTCGGCTCCCACCGCCGCATGACGGGTAAATTTCGAAACAACCTATTCCCGTTAAACCCGTCCTATTTCGATCCATTCCCGAATCGACCTTCCTCGCTAAACCCCGTCCCGTTTCTTTGGATCCATTGGGAATTTTTAGTGACCGTTTCCGCAGCCTACAAGGCACCCGATAGCGCTCCGTAATCCGCCAGAAGACTCCTGAACTATGCAGACATGGCTGGCGGCGCGCGCAGCTGTGTCGTTTTCTTCACGGGATACCGTAGCGGAGGAGGTAACGGTCTACTACAATTCCCTATTCGAAACGACCTCCCTGTTTGAACCCGTCCCGTTTCGTCCCATTCCCGAAACACCCTTCTCATTTGAACCCATCCTGTTTCAAATCCGATATTCGAGACCTTTGCGCTCAAACCGTTCATTTTTGACCATTATATCAGACCTCTAGATCACAGCCTTTTCAAGAAAAGTTCAACTTTATAACCAACAAAAGAAGTCATGTAAGAACATATGTTCTGAAATATACTAGCGCCAATGTATCTAAAATATCTACCTCTTCTAGGCAAGCATCGAAGTATTATATTATCTTGCTTCAACCACTTCTAGCAGCTTTTTATTTTTTTACGAAATATCCTCATTACGCACCGCAAATCATTTTGTACCTGCGACAGCGTTACTGCAAAACGTCATTGCCGCTTTTTAAAAAATTTTGTGTGCCAGGTATTGGCACCAAATTTTAGGTTTAGGCAATTGGCTCAGATGATCACTTCGAAAGACAGTAATAGTTCTTATGTGTGTTTTAAGTCTATGAGATAACAGCAGCATCACTGATCGCTTGTTCAGCATGTACAATAACGAATAGAAAATACGTGCCACAAAAGCTAAAATTGCACGTTACTGCATAAGCGCTTTAGGTGCCCAAAGTGGCAGCGTGAATATATCAAAACTTCATATTAGTGATTTTAATATTTTTGAGAGCGATGTTAAATAAGGGTGACAAAGGTGATTAGCATTTATTTCTTTTTGTAATTTAAAACACCTGCCCTTACGAAAATGGCATATCTAAACTTTAAAAAAAGGATATTGGAGAGAGAATAATTGGGCAGATCAAATACAATTAAAATAAATCAGTTTATATGCTTCCTTTATCACATTCAAGTTCTAATTGCCTGTGTATATCCATTATCAGGGTCTTGGGATGTGAGCATCAAGACCCTGATAAACTTATATATTTTATTCCTGACGAGCCAAGTTTTCACTATGTGTTTGTGATTTAGCGCCCTGGGGAGATTAGGTAGGCACTTTATGGAATAAGTCGGCTAATGATTTGAAATTCATCATTTCCTAATTTTTTTATATTAGTGAAAATAGATTACAGTGAATTAATTAAACTTATTGAACGTCGTCCAAATCCCTAAATCAGTCATTTGCAGTAATTTTGAGTGGAGAAAGTTACCACCTGTGGTGTAATAAGGCTATATGGTTGTGGTCAGGCGTCTCAGTAATTTTTCGGTCTCTTATTCAGGGCTACGCCTGTACCTGGTCCACGAGGGTGTAACTAAAAACACCACTGCGATTCACACGCGCTAAAAAGTCTTTCTAAACATTACTGATTTATTGGTTTTGACGATAGCTCAGCAAGTTTCTAATTGAAACCATATGTCTATTTCCACTTAATTAAAAGTAAACAGTAATTCCACTCATTCAGCTGGCATCTGACGCGCATTTACAAACTACAATGTCTCCCTGGGCGTATAACTCACTGCAATAAACTGCATACGTTTAATTTCACGGCTTCCTTTAAAACAAACGGCAAGAATGTAAAAAAAAGAAAGTGCCACGACCATAGATGGGCATTGCATGTGCATGTCACATCATGATCGTCGAACATCATTCAAACGTTGCGGGTTTACCTGACCCGCAGCGATAGAGCAAATTTGCAAATCAGCAAGTGCCTGGCTGTAGCAATTACCCAGTATCCCAACAATCGTCCCATCGTTTCGTTTATATTGACCCGCGGGAGAGAGTCCGCCGGAAAGTGAGTACGGATGCGTAGATACGTCCTGCGGATTACTGGTTTTGCAGGCACGCATCCTATAGCGCAGCGAGCAACTGCACTTTTCACGTTGTTTACGTTAGCGCACGTCTTTAAAATCGGTTTCTTGCCCATTCATGGTATAGATGCCTTTGCCTCGTTATATAACGCCACAACTTCTGTTTGATGATTGTCGTTACAGCCCGGCCAGACGGCGCAATGGCGTGCGCCTTTGTGTAAGCTAGCCGAGGATGCCGCCGTCGGGGATCGGTTTGTGCCGTCTGCGAGATGGTAACCTTTGCAAGGAGCCAGCTGTATAAAGGTGTCGCTTTGAACATCATAACATAAACCCGGAAAACAATGAGAGTTGTACGTTACTGATTTATCCCATCCGCCGGATGGTCACGAAAATCCTGCTGGTTATGCGTTTTGCATAACCGTAATAAATCGCCAGACTCGCAGCTGCCCCTGCCTAATTTAGAAAGCGCAATTAAGATCTTTATTGAGCGTCTTTAAGTACGTCAAACTTTGTCGGCGTGTATTATCGTAAATTTCGTTTGTAGCGCAATCGCACCAATACGCCGCAGCATCGATTCTGCACAATTATCTTCCGCTGCAGACATGACACTGCTCTACTTGCAGGTAACGGAAAGAGTACCCCAGGAAAACATCGTGATTGCCGCAAAGTAGGTTGCAGTAACGACAAGCTGACGAGACGGACTTTAGGTAATCCGCGATATTGAGCATGGCCACGGCGGAATCACCCTCAAACCATAAAATTCAGAAGAAGGGTAAGCCCGAAGATTCAACACGATGTAGCGCCAGTTACTGGTGAACTGAGACAACGCATCACAAAAATAGTCTGGGCTTCTTTGAAGGTTATCTTGCAGAAGCAGAGAGTTCCCAGCAGAAGCACAGCAGGCGCAAACCACGCGAAACGGATCCACGAGCATCTGAATTGGCGGCATTATCCAGTCAAATCACGACCAGCGCACCTTCTATCACGCTTGAGCTTAGCAGAGAGAAAAGGTGAGAAGGAGAGGCCAAAACGGAAGTGTACAAACAAAGACTTATCTTATGGGGTATCAACGTGCGATTTGTCATTGAAAATTAGCAATATAGGCATGCTTAGCGTGCCTGCACGGGCAGGTGCCAGGGGGTGTTGTAGCTTCATCACCAGCTTCTAGATCTCGAAGTCGTAACTTAACGGAGACATTGATTGTATCTAAAACATGGCAGTTCACTGCTGTCATATCGAGGAACATGCGCACCTATGTATGCGTTCCAAATCTACCTGAGTAACCTGGCCTACGTGTCAGGGTAATGTAATGGCTGCATATCGCGTGAGTAAAATGATCCGCGACTCGATTTTGGAACGGCCGGGATAATCACCTGGATACTACGCTGTGATTGGTTTACCACCATGGCAAAGAAAACACAGCAGTGATGGAGAAATAGCAGACGATTCTTTGACGGCGAAGAGTACCTGAAGAACATAATATCACCACGACGCGGTGTTTTCTTGAGGTGATCCACGATCCTTTACCACGTTTCTTATTAGCTGTATATTGAGATGAAATTACTTTTACTTCCCGCGTTAGACATCAAAAATGTGTTTTTATTAATCAATTTTTTTTATGCCCTAAAGTTATATATTCCATGTATTGTAATTTGCACCCATCCTGTCTTGCAGAAATTGATCTTGCAGCGGTACAGCGCGAGGGTGCTTTCTCAAGTATTATATAAACTTTACCCATGTTGAATTAACCTGAGACTGCTCGCCTGCACCTCATGATTTTTCTATGAAACTTACGCTGCTTTGACGCGAATATGATTACAATAAAATCTTTGAAGCCTTCACTGCTTGGCTGCTGCTATCCTCTATTACGAACACTCTTGAGAAACGAAAATACCTTTCTTATCATTTACTGCGTTTAAACATTTCAGCCTTGAACGTGAGAATACGCATTCCTCCCTAACGCCAAGAACGAGAATGCGGAGAAGTTCCGTTGGCGCTCGCACTCTGATAATAACATGTGGCGTCTTCGCGGTGAACGTGCACGGTCTGATGTAATGCAGCTCAATCGTGCGTTGAAAACAGCCAATCTCACAACTACACATGCTGCACCTCATTCATTGTTGTCATTTAGTAACGTCCGCCACCAAAACCAACGAGCAAGTGAGCTTTGACCGCCGTCGGCGCAGGTGCTTACTGACGCAGGGAACAGATCGCCGCATGGTCACTTCGACTTGATCCGAGGTTACCCGCCGATCAAGGAGGGTAACGTGAGTACTCATCGGAAAGTGCAACAACCCGCTTCTGGAACGCGATTGATTGGCCGAGGTGCTCGAGTGCTTGAACGCCATTGCATGAAACCTTTACTCCGAGGTCGGATCGAGTAAGCAACACGCTTCATGAAGTCCAACTTCAACTTCCAAAGGAGTTTGGTTTAGTTCGGTGCGGACCTAAAACGATGCGAGTTTGACGATACTATGTTTTACGCTGCACAACCCACATCATAATTTAAAATAAGAAATAGCGCGACTATTTTTTCGCGCATGATATCCACAAATAAATAAATAAATGTGTATATATTTTTTTACCAATAAATTTAAAATTATGTGCATACTGTTAGGTTACGCGTAATCCAATTCCCCTGGGAGTCATTTTACGAAAGATGTGCCAGTACATAAATAGACTACCACGTGATCAGCACGAGTCGACTGGCAGCACGTTTAGGTAACCATACACGCTCGCAAGCGGACCGTTGCTGATGCTGCGCCCCGGTTTGTGAAAGATGGCCCTGCGTAGGCAACGGTTTCGCAGGCGTCAAGCTGGATCATCGGACGATGAAGAAAGAGCGGTATCTTTCAGGCGACAGCTCTGCGGGTCAGTTGGTCCTGCTCAAGATAGGCAAACAAGAGCGCGGGTGGTTTCACTGCTAGATATTGGCGGGAAAATTGGCGTCCAAGTGACATAAGTACCAATTCAATTTCTCGCTAAATTTAGCGGTGGTTACTCGATGGCGACATGCCGACACCAGCGCCAACTCCAAAACAGGCCGCCTAAGAGCTGCGATCTTCAAATCCATTATTTGATTAACTCCCTTTCCGATCTTATGCACTTCGTCATAATGTCACACGTCAAACATACAAAATCCAAATTTCATTTTGTCTTTCAATCTTCTGAATGCACAGTTCGATTAATTGGCCCAAATGCCTGGGAGATAACTTCACTTTGTACGATCGTTAACAACAATTAACCAATTATATCAGACTCATGCAATATAGATCAATCAACTTGTCTTGGCGAGTACATATGACTCTATTGCTTGCAATCGCCCAATGAACATGGGCCCATATATCATTATCAGGGGTATTGCTATTTGGTAAGTATATGGCGAAATATGGCCGATGCATGCACTTATACGAAGGATCACAGTGTATCTGCTCACTTATATGGCGACATTCAGGGGCATATCCGTCTTTATTAGCCCTCATCAATTATGCAGGCTATCATGTCAGGCCGTATATAAAATATACCGGGGCCATATCTGACATTTTCGTGCGGGTGACACTTAGCGGAACAGCAGGGAAAACATCATAGACCGAAATGCCTTCGCCTTGTTGAGAAAGTCAAACAGGAAAATCGTGCCATCAGCACACTCCAGTTCTGATAGTTTGTGGTCCTTGTTGACCCACTTGTGCCCCTGGACCGCGCGGCACCACTCATTTGCAAGCTTCGCCGCAAAGATGTCTGTCAAAGCCTCATCCCGTATCATCAACCATTAAGTTGTAATGGTCTGGTGAGCCCTCCCTGACACCACGTTTATCTTGCTGGCGCGCCGTCTCTAAGCGTTTTGGAAATGATGTTTCGGGTGAGGTCAAAGTAAATGAGGACATACATTGGACACTTGAACCGAATCGGACTGTTACACCAATTAATACAAATCAACGGCTCAACTGATAACAAACGATGGCCGAAGTTGAAGGTTACGAGGCATAGGACGAAATGATAGAGGATGAAACGAGAAGGTCGTTTTGAGCCGGATCTTAATGGAAGGCATAAAGGGGGAAGCACAGGAATTCTTCCGAAATCGAAGCGCCGAATCGCAGCGAAATACGCAGTGCACTCTGGGAACTAGTTGGCCACTCAGTTTCGGTTTTAATGGCAGCCATTTCATGCCATCACGCCGCAGACTGAATGCGCCGCTTGCGCTTGACTATCTGGACTTTTCACGAATGTACAATACACTCATTCTCGAGCAATACAAAACGAAGAGCGGGGCACTTTCCCGAGCCCAAATGCCGGATATTATGGCATTACAGGCGCAGAACGTAGGTAAGACGTGGCTTAACTTTCATATCACCCCACGAGTGCATCTATGAGCATTACCAGCTAATCCAGTCTAGTACTCCGTGAACTACAACTGAAATTTGATCACCTTGAGCCTGGCAATGTATTTTGTTTGTCAAACGTCCGCTTACTGTTATCATTAAATTTAAAGGGCCGCATCTTCAAAGGAGTAATTTCAGTTGAGCTACTTCAGTTGCGCCCAGCGTTGACACATGAACTTAAAGGTTCCAATATATTCGACTCATCACTGCAATAAATGCTAATGATGCTCGTGTCATCATAGATATCCAACTAAATGCGATGTTGATATGAGTCATGCATTCGCAAACGCTGAGATCGGCTAGCTGTGACGGGAGGCCCCATCGTGCCTCCCGCAATTCCCTCGCAAAGCATTTTGGATGAGCTTTACCGACGTTCAAGATCTGTACCGAACGGTGTGTCTGAAATTATCTCGGCATACTCAGTCAGGAAGAGCAAACACATAAATATATTATGGCCATTAGCAACCGGGTCATATTTGAATAATTTCGTTCGTTTAGCGCACCGAATAGGGGCGCTCCGTCCGGTTACTCTCCGGCGAACGGTGCGACATTCTTCACAAAGTGCTCGACTTTTGCTTTCTAAAACGGTTTGGCAAAGTGAATGCAGTTCTATAGGCTGCAGGATAACTCGAAAATATATGCGATGCTGAATATTAGTGGAATGCAAGCGGTGGGGCCTCGTGCAGTGCTGCGGTCAGCAGATAAGAGATCAGTGTGTTCGATTTGAAGCTAATGCGTAATCTGAGGATTCATCTCGCATACTTAGGCGTATTGCGAAAAACAGTAATTGCAAAAGCTTGCCCTGTGGATACACAAACAAAACTTCCTGACCAGCAACACAAATGTCAGCGTGCGGCCTGACGTATGCATGCTTATTGGTGGTTACAGTTTGTTTATCACACGAGCAAGATCCCGACCTTCGCAGCGTTTAGATTTCCAGCACTGGCTCGTTGGCACTGAAACCCACAGAAAGTCTCTGAGTACAAAAATACAACAAGCATGTGTTAGCACAAGCTTATACGTCTCGGCCCAGCAAGCTTGAGGCCTGAAGCACGAAGGTCAGAGGCCAAAATGACGCACGGGACCAGAAAGTATGAAATACAGTCGGTGTATAATTCTTTTATTAATGCCGATAAATCAAACGCCATCATCCTCCAGCCAAACTGTTCCCAGAGGCAACGCTAAGGTTACATGTGAAGTTTGCGGAAGTAGTCTATTGGGAATTACCGAAACGGGACCACCAGACGACTGCCTCACGGCGCCCCCTAATGGTGACACATTGATGACGTGAGCTTGACGGTAATATCAATCATTGAACGTTTTGTCTACCCTTTCCTGAAGATAATACATATAGGCAACTTCACGTGATGATCCGGGAGTTGAACGTTGAGGTGACCTACTATTTAGGTCACCATTGGCAAATAATAGCGAGGCTGACGCGTCTGGCGGTTGCGCGTCAAAAAAAAATTTGTCTTTCACTTCCCTTTAATGTGACATCTCGCCACGCATTGCCGCCTGCATTCCGGATAAGGGTTCTTCGAGTTCGCAGATTGTAGCGAGGCGCCTGCTGGCGTTCTCTTCGTAATGCGCAAATCTTTCTGTACTGGCTGTTTGCCCTGCTTTTCCCTTCCATGGTAGGATGACAGGCATAGCGCACCGGCCCGCTGACACTTTGAGTTTCGTCAGCCTGGGCTGGTACATGATAGCAGTGTATTTCGTACACTCGGTACGTAGTCTGAACGGTTTGGCGTTAGCAACAGAGGTTTTGGTTAGCACGCCAATTAAATATTGTTTCACCTGTCGACTGCCTGCGCTTCGCAGCGGAGATTTCGGCGAGAGCGGTCGTAATTGGCTGTTTTTAGCCTTCGCGCTAATTTCGAGATTCGCGATAATTTCCTGAGAAGGTCGGTCACCTGTTTGTAGCGAGCGCGCACCAGTTCATAATTGCGCGCGTTTGCCCGCTACCCGTTGCCTGTTCCTGTTATAACGTACAGTGCAGCGCAGCAGCCATAAATACGCTGAACAAATCTTCCGGCAAAACAATTTTTTCGGCAATATTGCCACAGGATGTAAATTAATCGTCAGCAACTTCTCCATATTTAAAACTTCGCCTGACGGGTGGAGTTGCTATATCACGGAGTGATACATATTATCACATACATAATATCAACTCTTTAGACGACAAAATGATTAAATGAATGCAACCAATTGTCTCAAGAATAATTTATTGCATAAAATTTATTTTGGTGCAGTAATCTGTTTTAGTGACATGCTTGTCCTGATTTAGCGTTTAAAAATACACTTTTCGCAGAAGCACTTTAAGACACGGTCCATGGGATCTGCAAATTTCACCGAATGAGGACAGAAAGAAAAGTTCGGTCAACGATTAATCAGGAACGGCGCAGAACAATCTCGCGGGATTTGCACCCAGTAGCGGCGCTTTTCAGCGAAT
>JAZHYW010007199.1:0-21992 GCA_037355805.1 Ixodes ricinus | reverse complement strand
TTTTTATTAAACTCAAGTTTTTAAGTAGCAGTTTGCTTAACGTCATCAAACCCCACTAATAGTTCCTTTACACTCCAGGATTCGCAGGCGAATCCAGGAGGAAATTAACGTCGAGAAGGAAAATCGCCTCGCCGGCTCCGGAATATTCGACCGGGGTAGCAACCGGTCGGAAACCGATTTTTCCTCCGCAGATAATGTTTCCACGCCACCGCTGCCAATCGGAAAGCATGGAGGAAATGGCGCTTGCAGGCGTCACATGCTGGCCGAGTCGCCCAAGTCACTGGGGTTGCCGCCGAAGTTGTCGGAGTTCCCAAGTTGTGCAAAAGGCGCCGTCTCGCTGGTATCGTCGTGTCGGCAGAAAAGCTAGTCGAGACTAAATTATTCATCCCTATTCGACAAGAGTCACCTGAGCAACGAAGTCAGTGCCCAGAAAGAACATCTGTTGAATAAAATTAGCGTAAATGGTACGGCACGTACGGAAGTTGTCTTCGCTTGCTCGTTATTTTAGTATTTCCTTCTCGTGTCGCCGAGAGAATGTAGCTCGGCACTGTGGGTTAGCGTTAATTTCAAGAGGAAGTTAACACCACTCAAGCCAAGAGCAGTCTGCTTTGATGTCCACGAGACGCCGTAGGCACGCGAACGCGACGGTTCAAACAAATGTGAACGGCGCCTCGTTTTTCCGCCAATTAAATTCGGTCGGCGGCAACAGTATTTTCCGTGTGTATGAACGCGGCCTAATTCAGTAAATTTAATAAAGATCTGAAGCGCGTGCCTGGTGCGATGGTGTTTTAAAGTTACCAGACGAGTTACAGGCTGCAGGCTGGGGGAGCAGAAAAAGGGATGATTGGCGCCCGGTAGTCTGATTATTGAAAAGCACAAGTTTATTAACACTAATGTGGAGGGTATTACGAAATTCTTAGCTCTTTCTACGACTAATCGTGACAATTGTTTTACTACCTTTTTTTATCCTTTAGCGAAGAACGCACCTGCAGAAACCGCGTTAGTGTATCTCTCACGAATAGTATTAAACAAATACAAAATCCTAAAGAAACAGCTTGTGTAGTATATGCACTGTTTGATGTGACTTTGAAATTTGTTTATAAAAAAAGCGAGTTTCACGGATACATACTTCCTACTGCAGCTGTAAATGTCGACGAATTTACACGATTGAATAACCTTCACGGTAAGTTGGTGAATTAACTGGATTCAAGAATTAACCATTTGGTTTTAGTGGTCATGCTGTCATTTCTCTAAGGGATGCACTTACAAGTAGAGGTTAAATCAATTTATACTATTGTGAAAATACCAACCGTCTTTGAGTAATTAATCGGTCTATTTTCTCGCTTTGGTCTCGCAAATGCAAAATATGTATCTCAGAAATGTGCCGAACTGCAATCAAAAATCACCCGTGCAAGGGGGACGCACACATTTCAGCAGCTTCCTGATTATCTCGTTCTTGCGATGTTGTTTTTGAGAATCCACTAAAAGATGTTTACTAAAAGATGTATCTAAGGTTTTGACGAATCACGACGACTGAAACACTTCTACCTCACATTTTTATGAATTGTTAAGAAGGGAATTTTCCGCCCTCTTTATACGTTAACATTCAGAATTAGGCATCAAAACGCGAAAGGAAGTCGATAAATGCCTTAAGTCAGTTGAAAGAAGAATAAATAAATATATTCGGTTTTATTAGCAAGTAACAATACATTCTCCTAAAAAATAAAAATAAATAATTTCATTATTTTAGAGGCTTAGCTAAATTATCGTGATGTTGCTTCATCCGAGTCTGATATATGCCTGGCGCATACGGCGCCCGTGCGATTTACATCAGATATTTAATTTGTTTACAATTATACTCAAACACACCTTTATATATGTTCTATCTTAAATATCGCTCTTTTGAATGAATTAATCGATGTCAATGAGAGATAATTACGATACAACATTATTATATCTCCAACGCTAGAACGCGAGTTTTTTCTGAATCTAATCCTTCAAAAAATTATTACATACGTGTTTTTTATTATACAATCTCGATGATATTAAGAGCTACGAACACCTTGCTGAATATTTATATTTTTTATATGTTTCATGCACGACATTAGTATGTAAAAGTATAAATGTAAATGAAAGCAACAGAGCCTTTTTTAATGTTCTAAAAGAATCAACCGCAACACTGGGTTAAATATCTTCATCTTTAGGTATTCAAAATCACATCTTCGAGTACATTTAAAGTAAGTATAAGCTATTGTTAAACATGCTATTCGTGTATTATTCCAGATAAAATGTTTTATTCATATTTTTCACTTCTATTGATTTTTTTGTGTTTATTTTATCGACTTCACCAATATAACTAGGAAAATTGCATGCCACGTGGTATTTGCTCATAAAAAATCTTATGAAGCAGACTGTCGATATGTTGATTGTATAGCGTGACTGGGAAAATCTAGAAATGTAGTTATTTACCATATACATGTGTTGAGCCCTGAGGTTTTAAGAAATAAACATTGATCGTTTCATTAGTAATACCCGCAAATTGTATGACAATATTTGTGAATGGCAAGTTCATTACAGTACAAAATGTAAGGGCGCAAATGAGCTGGTGTACATTGCACAGGGTTGAAAAAACCCCGAGACTGCGAATAAACGACACAACACTAAAAAGTCTCTATGATACTTTTTAGTGTTAATTGTATCGTTTACCCGCAGTCTCGGGATTTTTTCAACCATGTCCACTACAGTGCTCTTTAAACACAGTTTTGTACTATTCAATATTTTTAGAAATAAACATTCAAAAAGGCTGAACATGAAAATTGGCTACTGTATGTAATTTATAGTTGAACTGCCAGTGCCCGAAAATATAGAAAACGTAGACCTCACAAAAAGCTTGAAAATGATTCACAGAATGAGGATAATTGCTGCATACGTGTCTTTGGTTATAAAAAGTTTGAGCGCAGCATCTTGCGACCAAACGCGAGGAAGCACAAATAATAATGTACCTACAGGTAAATTTCCTACCTCGTTGACTTAAAAAAAGTGTATTGATCCGTTTCTTTATTTATCGCCCTGAAATTGATTACTAAGCTGAAAATAATTAAGAATTAAACCCTTCCTATCCTAGTGCCCAGATCCGACATTAACTCGAAAACGGAACAATGTAACATTCGTATCAAAACTAAATCAAAATCTCAAATACAATAAATTTTAAAAATGCCAGTGCATTGTATTTTTCTACAACATCGAATAACGCATTCTCGTTTGTCCAACAAGGTGTATGAAGGGATTAAGCTTTGATGTTAGCAACTGGTATGATATCACCGTTATTGTAATATTTGAGCGAGAAGCGAAGGTCAGATTGGATGAAAAGGTACTCACTTGATATTAAACAGAATGACAACAAAGACGGCCAATTGAAGAAAGGTAATCACGTTAAACGCCATCGTAGTACCTTTGACAGGAATCTGAATGAATATACGACGATGTTTGCTCATTTTATACCTCCAGGAAAGAAAAGCCGGATGTAACAGCGGTTCAAAACAGCCTCAGTTTTACGTCAGAATTGCATTGTAAGCGGTAAACAGAAACATCTGCGGGGTTTAATGCACCTTCAGTGTGAACTTCCACGTGCAAAGTACATATACATTTTTTGCTTTGTACGATGAAGGTATTTTTGAGCATGGAAGTTGGTGCAATAAAGAGTTAGACAAAATACGCTCCGAATAAAATATCCGACAGTAAAAAGCCTCCTTTATAAAAAGATTCATAACCACGTTGGGTATATGAAAACAAAATCAGATGTATTTTTCTGCTGCTACACTTACGCTATTATAAAGAAGTTGGCGGTAACGGCCTACGCAACTTTTCAAATTGATTCATAAGAATAATATTAGGGAAAAGATACGAAAATAAAAAGAATTAAAGTCACTGAACATATACTAAATTAACTGTGTTTTTAGAGGATATAATTCAGTTTATTATTGAGCGTAGGTAACACTTGGTTTTATTCATTCTTTTAAAATAAACTGGAAATATTTAGAGGTTATGACTCGAACTCCGACAACTTGCTTAATCAAACCTGAACCCACTTTTTTTTCTCGGTCTTTATGGCAACCAGCTGTGATTAACCAAAACGTTTACGTCTAGCCAATGCGACCAAATATGTACAAGACCTAAAAATGGGCCTAACAAGAGTTATCTCGGATGTCTCGATGTGTAGGTATCAGACACTCACTCTCCAAAAAGCGTAAAAAATCTTCTTGCGGAAATTGTATCAATGCACTAGGAATAAATTCGACCTTTTTGCATATTTTCTGTAAGGTGAAGTCACTACTGAAAGAGAGCTCTGCGACTTCTTCGAATATTTGCTTTAACTCGAATTATATGTCTTAAGTAGACTGACTTAATTGAAATTGTAGTTATCATCTTTGTACTGCGCTCGCTTATGTGAATCAAACAATAATAGTGAGAGGATATTGTAATATATTACACAGTGGCCTTTTGCACAAACCGCCTACTGAATTGGACATTAGTCGTTATCAATGAAGAATTTCACATATCTAAACAATTAGAGTTGTCACGCAAATTTCTTCAAGAACAAAACGGAATCGTATTTAATGTTTACGGCGTGAGCGCTTAATATTCCACTAAGAAATGAAAGCTGCGTGAGCTTGTGCATTAAATTATTTTTTGTGAAGAATAGTGTGACTTTATACTTTAGTTTTGCTTAATATCCATTCATACAAACTTGCAAAACCAGCCTTAACTTAGCCATAAAAATGAAGTCGTACTAAGGGCAAATAAATATTGTGTGTTCTGAACTTAAATGTTTAGATGACACCGTGATGGACGTAAAGCAAAATAAACTAGACTTATCCTTATATTTCTTTCCGCAAACCCATAAATTTAGTAGGTTATGTTATTCAAAAAAGGGCAACAAACTAGAATTCTTATATTTTCGTGTTTTTTTTGCAAACCCATGAATTTATAGGGTTGTTTTATTTAAAAAAATTTAAAAAATGCGGTAATGTAAGGGACTTTATTTTAGCGAGTACCAATTTCTTGCGAATTGCAAGACTTTAAAAATATCACCAAAACGTTTAACGTCCGTCCCATTCTAGAAATGTTGGGCCCCCAAAAGATTGGGGACACGCTGCAAAATTCTACAAATATAGAGCCTGCAAAAATCAAGTTGCTTAACGTATTAAAATATAAAATATTCTTTAAAACAACCGTCCAATTTTAGAAGTTCGCATCTCCTTCTGTTGATTGTGGTGTTTCGGCATGGAACGTCATGCTCGGTTTAGCATCAAAGCCGTCTTCATTTTTGATCAAGCGTAATTTGTTTTTATAAATCTTGAAGTAATTCAGTTGATCCAGATATTGGCCTTCATAAGAAATGTGAAACGTCGAACGGAAAAAAATACTGTTTCAAAGTGTACCGATATGATTAGATATAGAACTGCTGGTATAATATTTTCGTATATAAAGACATATGTTACCTGAATTTGTATATATCGTCTGCCTGAAAGGACGATAGGTGAAAGATCAAGCAAAATGTTTACCATTACCTCCAAATCACAGTTTGGTAGTTTCGGGGCGAACTCGTTTGAAATGAATTTAAGAAATATCTTGAAATGACCTCTGAGTCTCCTTGTTACGTTCGTTGGTAGAAAGAATTAACGCTATTGATCATAAAAAATATCATCGCGGAATTTCAGTTTCAAGAGAGAAACAGGCAAACTGAAATTTCTATTATCATGCTAACTGGGTACTGCTGTGTATAGTGGTCTGTCGTTTAGTCATCCTTTCATTGACCGGTGATGTGCTAAACATTCGATTCTGTCTGCCAATGCAATATACAGTAGAATCTTGTTCGGGATTGCGCGTAAGAATAATTATGTTTGGTCTTTTACTGGATGCACATAATCTCTGCTCGATGGAATGCTCGCACTTCTCCCTCGCCCTCCCCCCTTTCCCCTCTAAAAAAAAAAGCAATGTTTCATATCAAGCAAAAAGAAGCGCCCTTTTTATAGCCAAGGTGACGGGGGAGGACAAAAGCACAGAGCAGAAAATAATCGAGGCCCGCGGAAGTCTTCTTCCATGAAACTACAACGTAGTCAGATGACCCAACTGAGAAATTGATTTTGTTTTTTATTGTGCGCTTGTTGTCGAAGTGAAGATGAACCAACACGCCCAAACCTTTTCCTTCTGAGAAATTGAATCCGGGCCCGATGCCGAGCTTCCTCGGACATGCTGACTGGACACGAATCCCTAGTGCACGCTGACAGAGCACTCGTGCACACTCTGAGTCGTCGCTTCATCTCCCTGTGATGACGTCAAAATGCACAGGCTTTGATTATTCTAGGTGGTGCTGGGGAGTCCCAGCACCTCCGAGGATTCGTCCCAGAGTCGGTATCCAGCATTTCACTGAGCGGTGCAGTCAGCATTCATATTCAAATTGTAAGAAAACCTGCAATTAATATCGACGTGATCGGGCGTCTCAAGCCTCGATTTTATAGAACAGCATTTGAATTCTGACCAATACTTCCGTGAACATATCTGCGTACGGACGCAGGAGTCTCTATCTTTTCAGCATTGGAAAGCTGGCTCCAGGGCTCGCCAGTAGCCGTGTTGTCGAATTCAGAAAACTTATCCACATTGTAGGGTAAAATATAGTTTCTAGGTAGAAAGAGAAACTTCAATAAAACGAATGTGAAACATGAAAAATACTTTATATCACGTCAAAAATGGTGTTTCGGACTTTTAACGCTCTAAATCAAGGTAAAGATAAAGCCAATAGAATCCTCTACATTATTTAACAGTGCTAGTGTGCTCCCGCTTTAGTTGAATCATTAATTGGTGCGTATTTCTCCTTGTGCATTTAGCATTTAGATGGTTCTGCAGACATTTCCACTTCGTCCTACATTAAGTCTCCCTCGGCCGACCATCCAATTACATGGAGTCAATTGAGCAGCGACACAACGTGTATGATCACGGCGCTGGTCGACTTTGTGCGTCTGCTATGACCGTCTAAATCATTCAAGCCCATGGAATGCACCGTGAGGCTGCACCTTTTCTTTGCGTGGTTGTTTTAGCAGGTTATCACAAACGCACAAAGAAAATGAGCGCCTGAAATTGCACTTTTGGCTCTCCTTGATTGACTATATGAGATCGTAGTGTTCGCTTTGGTGGGGCCTAATGTTCAACGAGGGATAGTATCCCTTTCAAGATACCTCATTTGTTTACCTCGCTTCAGTATTGTCTATTCAAAGTTAGTATAACAAAATTATATTTAAGAAGAAAACCCGTCAGCATGACAACGGAGATTTTTGTAAATACGAATACATCAATAGGACAATTGTGATAGATCTTACGCTATTTTTTTTTTAAGATTACCAAAAATGAGTAATGCATTTTCGTTCTACAATGTCAATGTCTCTTTTTTGTGTATCTAAAGCTGGGACAAGATTGCATTTATACTTAAGTTTAAATTAACTGCATTGGTTAATAAATCTCTGTTCGTGGGAAAGAATACAAATGTTGCCTACCAAAGACCGTACAGTCAATGTTGCAGCAATGGTCTGCCGAGAGTCTGTACCTTTAAAAGAGGGATAGACTCTACTAAAATTGGGCCGGGAAAATTGTGCTGTGAACGCAGTATTCTCTTTTGTAAACTAGGTTTTCTTCGTATGCCAGACTCTTTTTGTGACAGGCTGCCTTTTTGAAAAAAAAACATATTTGCTGAGAGTACTCATTCGGCTTTCTCTTCGAAAACATGTTCACAGGTCATTTAGGTTGACTCCAACTACTTTGAGGACTTCGTCCTTTTAGATGCTTAAAGTTTCTTATACCTGGCAATGGAAGTACGCGAGGGTGGTGTCCCCGACAGAAAATGCGGACGAGTTAATGTTGTAGGCCTATCGATGTTCTCATGTAAATTCACTCTTCCCACTTCTTCGGCTTTTATTTGGTAGTCATTTTGGCTTAGAATAGTAGAACGGTTAACAAATTTTTCAATCCCAGTTTAAATCCGAGCACACACCCTAGTCGATTGATCTGTTCCGACTTCAAAGGAGATGTTGTTTCGGTCAGTAAATGGTGTTTATGCTGTCGTGCTTAATTCTTATTCCCATCAGTTGGCATTTGTTTGCTTTTTGAACCTGGTAGAACCGTCTCAGCGTGTCCAGCGGTAGTTCTGGGATGTGCTTTCGTCTTATCTCTGATAAACTTTATTCCGTTTCCATGTATGATTCAGGCCTTGCAGCCATTGATGTGCCATTGTTTGGTTGTCCGCATTTCTTGTGTTTGTCTTGAAGCTAATTTAATGCAATCCCTTGAAGGAAGATTTTACCGCGTTTGCTGTAAAGAAGTGCACACGAGAATGATTGAATGATACCAACATAACGTAAGATTTAATATAATTCAGCTGAAAAATCTGTTTAACTATTTTCGATGATTTTAGGTAAATGTAATGGCGGGAAAGGTCGCACAGAGATGAATTATTTCCGGCAGCTGGTTACAAAACGAGTCGTCTATTTTGAGATACACTGCAACTCAACTTGCTTTTTTTTTACTTCGATATCAGTGAGTGGGACACTTAGCGTGTTTCGCTCTATCGACTGCGCTCCATATAGACGCGGAAAATTTTCGGCTTTCCGCCAGAAGACTTTCACATTGACGTCACGCCGCTCCACATTGACGTCACCCCGCACATCACGTCACCTGTTACCTGGCGTCAGCTGACACCTTGACGTGACATTGTCATGTCAGTCACGTCGCACAGTGACGCCCCGTGACTTAATCACATCTGGTACACCATGAGTCACTTGATGTCATAACGTGAAGTGACACCGTGACATTACGTGACATTCAGACTTCACGTGACAATATGTAGTCAGGTGAAACAGTAACGGTACGTAGAACCATAATCATAAAACTGCTCATAATCGAAAAAAACAATATATATATATTTTAGGCTATTAATGCCAGAAAGGTTCCCAGGCGATAAAACCAATAAAAAGAGGTGAGTGTTAGGCCGGCGAAACAAAGGGCTTGAAATTAGATGGAGCTACACGCTTGAAACCTTAGTACTCGATTTTAGAACTGTTCTTCAGTTACCAAAAAGCGGTGTTAGTTTGTGTCCAATACCATTGCATTAGACATTTGAGCAGCCCCTGCAACAAGAGGAAACGGTTCATGCATACAGATGCAGTTTCGTCGTTCCCTGGGTTTCAAACATGGACGCACGATATTCGAAGTGCTCTTAAATTAACACAAAGCAGTCCCAGTTTGCGTTCAATAAAATTGTTTAAGAGGTTGCCGAAATGTACTCTACCTAATACACTCTCATTGCTGCCGAAACTCTACGGAATTATGTCCGGCGTCTTAGACTTCCTGAAGGACCTTTTAGGCTCGCTAACCAGCATAATACGTGGTGATCCGCAATGAGCTGGAAGGTACGTCCAAAGATGTACTGTCTAACTTTACCGACTGCTCCAAATGCAGCAAGTGGTTCTTTTTGTTTATTTCGTAATAGTTTCGGTTTTCACAAGTCACTAAATGTCCAGGCAACATGTTCCTCTTCTGCTACGACAGCAGACAATTGCTTCGAAGAATCGTGGTGGAGACACCGAGTGCTTGGCAGCAAAGACTCCAGCACCTTCACCAAGATGTTACGTCGATGTGAAGATTTGCGCTAAGGAGCAAAGCCAGCGGGGGTGGTTTTCAACATTGGGTTTTAATCTGACTGCCCGCCAATGCAAGAGCTATGACGTGCTCCAGGCCTCTGCTCCGTCGCGCCGTTCTTCTTCTTCTCCGTATCAATATTTACCATATTTTGCAAGGTGCGTATCTTAAAGCGTTGGTGCATAAGAAAATATCCATAACTTTGAGGCGATTCGTCGTCGAGATTCTTCCCGAGCAAACACATATTTGGGTTAAAAAAAAAAAACGCCGTGGCATCCGCGCAAAAAGAGACATCGTTATTGCTCAGGGCCTTTTTAGGTTTTAAATTTTAGAAACGACGTCTTTTTGTGGGCACCTTTCTGAGAAACAGTGATAATTCAGGACTGAGTCGTCGTCGCTCATTCAAAACTTCTGCGTATTGTTTCCCAAGTCTCTAACAAAACGTTTGCATCTTTCTGCAACTACGTCAATGTTGATTTAAAAAAAAGAACACCACTCAGCACTACTCTCTTCTCGGGTCATTGTTACTAGATAAAAAAATTAAACGACAAGAAGTAAATTGCGGTGTGCGTTTATTGAGAAATTTGTCAAGAGCAGAACAGAAAACAAGCTCCGAGTTGTATACCCGCACAAAATATCTACCTACGCACAGTGTTTATTACTTCCCGAGTTCAGAATCCTTCGAAATAACATTTCGTAGTTCAGTACCCGGAAATAAAAAAAATTAAGGGATCGATGACCCCGAAGAGAAACAAATTGTGCACATCTGCGTTTTCTTCCGCTATAATTGTTGCTACCTGAGGGCAGAAATAAAGTATATATCAACAAACGTGGATGCACACCGTTCCACGGGTTGTGACTGTCAAAAGGCTGAAGCACAGGAGGTGCAAAAATCACCTATCCTGACTTCCCTATGTTGCCAATTTTATTACAATGGAGCGCTGAAATATAGTTCGAAATTTCGTGCGTAATCTAAATATTTGTTTTTATTCTTTTGGTTATTTCGCTTATACGGGCGGAAAAAAATGTGTGAATGCTGTTATGTTAAAATGCTTTGTAGTCTTTAAAAAATGGCAACGAACATTAACTTCAATGTCATCAAATGCATGAAATACAAAATTTAGGAGATATATTTTCGATCGTGTGTAATCCACTAAACACTCGGTCCGGTTGTGAAGAATGTATATTTTTAGCAAATTAGGGAAACTGAATTCGTGTCACTTGAACAGTAAAAGAGCAAGGGGAGAGAAGACTACTGGGGGAGAAAGAAAGCAATATAAGGCGGTGAGGAGATGTATTGGGTGAGGGAGGAAGAGGGAAGAGAGGAATGGGGAAACTGAAATGATGTGTAGCATGACGAATGAAACAGATTATGAGGGCTGTCACCGGAAGATAATGGGGACAGAGATATAGAAGGGGGCAAGGGGAGGGATGGGGAGAGAGAAAGAAGTTGCTGGGGATGGAGGCGAGAGGGAGATTGACCAAGGGGAAAGAAAGCAATGGGCAGGCCGCCCTAGGAGGAAGAGAAGATGTGGTATTCATCGTAACTTACAGCGTGACTGGGGCAAGGAGAGAGTAGGAGAAAACACGGGACAAGCGCTGAACTAGCAACTGTTTCTATTAAAAATTAAAAGTAGACATGGTGCTGCTGCTTGTGCAGGCATGCCCCTCCATGGCCCACGCGCTTCTTCTTTCACTAAACACAAAACCAGCCGAGTTATCCAAGATCCAAAAAGCTTGATCTCACTGCTCGTCAAAGTCACTGTGGGCTGGCTCAAACACAAGTATCCGTTTTGTGTTATGTAGTACGTCTTCATCGTATCTCGGGGTAGTTTGTGCTTGCGTCGGAATACAACTGTCGTGCTGGTGAAAATGGGTTGGCATCCGCAATCACGGCAATGCATCGCGAGATGTGTGTAAGCGGAGAGATTGGTGTGTCATGGGAGGTTTTCGGTAAATTGAGCGGGAAAAGTGAATTGTTATATATTGACACAGGCCACGTGACGTCAATATTTCCTACAAAATTTACCTGGAAAACAAGGTTGGTCTTTATGTCATGTGCGGTTAATTTTCACACTATATGTAGCGGAGAAACTGAATTGATGTATATACAGTCGAACCTCGTTATAACGAAGTAGCATAGTGCGCGCAAGTTTGTTCGTTATATCCAATATTCGTTATAAAAGTACACACACAAATTTGCGCAAACATTCTGGCAATCGGGCCTATGCAAAAAGTGCGGCGAACGTCCATAACGCCAAGATATAAAAACGCGATGTTGCGGAATTTGAGCCCCATAATGAACGTGCAGAAGGGCACCAGACACCGGCAAGTTTCGCGCTCTCACGTCCTTGAACCAGGAAAACAAAGACTCTTCCACGTCGGGGTAATGAGAAGGCTTGTTACGCTTTCTGACACCTTTCAGAGTGCTGTTTTCGTGGGTCTCCTCAGTCTTCTTTCTCGAAGTTAAAATTGTAGACAACGTGCTGGGTGGAATCTTAAAGTCCTGAGCAACATCTTTCTTCTTGCGGCCGCTCTCTACCGCTCGTAAAATTTTAACTTTCGTCTCGAGAGAGAGAGCTTTGCGCTTCACCGTCGCCATTTGCACATCCCCGATTGACCGCCGTCCAGTGTTGCCAACCTATTTTTTGAAAATACCCCACGCCAGCGTCCAGAAAACCCTACATTACCCTACGAATGTTTCTTATTACCCTACATTTTACCCTACGAGGCAAATCTTTGTTCAAATAATACTGTTGCATGGATTATGATGATACAGGGTAATATTAATACAGTGCAAAGCGACAGGGCACGCATGCACGCGTATACCTGCGTTATTCTAGAACACCATGGTTGCATGTGCGCTGTGTAGCATCAGCACAACAGTGATGTAGCGAGCTCATCAGCACAACAGTGATGTAGCGATTTGTCGTGAAATTAAAGGGGCTGTGCAACAGTTTCAGCGCTTTGCTTAGCTAATGTGGGAGTTGGTGTCTCGACCTTTCTGAAGTAAAGAACAAAAAAACGCCTTTGTCTGCATGTCCTGGTTTTTCTTTTAAAAATTGACAAAGATTGAGGTTTTTGGCGCCTCTCAACTTTTTCACTAACTTCCGAGTCACGAGCGCTGTGACGCCAATGGGGAAGGCGAGGGGTTCCGGTGAAGCTCTCTGTTTAGAGCCATCAGTGAGCAGCAAGAACTCAACCGCTCGCGACCGCGTGACCACGTGCTGGCGGGCGCAGCGCGAACAATATGGTGAGAGGAGGAAAGTCTCATCCGGGTCCGGCCATACCCGTCCGGCCCTGTCCCCCCACCCTCCGGCTTCTGGCGGCTGTTCCACTGCTGACGGTTTTGTGAACCTAGGATAGATGGCGCCACTGAAACTCCGTATAATACAAGTTTTGTCCATGATACCAGGTTCTTGACGCATTTATATTTACGTTGGAACGACAAGATTTATAGAAAAGTTACCTTTTATCGAGGAGGTATTCGCACAACTTGCTATCTTTCTACAAGATTCCCCATTGACGTCATGCCGCAGGTTTCTCAGGGCCGCCGCATGTCGCTGCATGTCGCATGTCGCTGTCGCTGCATGTCGAGGAATATTCTAATTTTTGCCTCGCGATTACGCGGCGAAATCGCAACATTTCGAAGGAAGGAGGTGTGTTTTCTGTCCTTTGTGACAAGGTGAACAATGTCAAAAGTAGAAAACGCCAATTCTTTCAGCGTCAAAATCGTTGCACAGCTCCTTTAAAAACTGGGCTACGTGGGACCAGCACTCGCGGCGACAGACAAGGCGGCTCATTACAAAAGGAAGCTAATCCGAGCAGTATATTAGCTTCTTTGGGTGTACCGCATATAGGGATTCGTCAAACTAAGGTACTATTTCGACAAACTAGGCTATTACACCAGGGGACGATAGGAAACCGGCGGCTCTTACCGTATTCGCTAAAGTGTCCTTCGATGAAACGTCATGGTTTCGGCTTCGTTCGCTAAACCGTCGTTCGCTCAAGTGAACGCCTCCAGTCCCAACTACTTGTGCAGTCGGTAGACGGTCTTCAATCTGCCTACCGACTGCACAACGTGCCGGGAAGCTTTGCGGGAGCTTTGAAATCGGTCTCCGTACTCGTCGATCATCCGTGATCGACGCTCTAGGGGCGTGGTAAGGAGAGTTAATTGCAATGCGCCATAACAAAAGAGCGCCCAGGACGAGTGGTAGTTCCAGCTATGGTTATTTGCAGCATGCGCACCTTCCGCCAGCGCGTAGAATTGCCCAGTTGAACAGGTGGCTGCCGCTTTAGGTGGGCTCGGGGTGGTTCCGCCCGCGGTGCCACGTGTTTCGCAGATGTAACAAGGACCGCCGGATGGACCAGAGTCATCAGAGACAAATTGGCGGGACCACTTCCACTGGGAAGATACCTCATCTGGCTCTAAACTTCCTAACCGCAACTCCACCTCCTCCCACCTCTCCCACTTGCTCCAGCTCTCCAATACTCTCCAACTTAATGTGTCGTGCTCTCTGTTAGCACGTCTTGCAACTTGGATACTTTCGTTTTGCATGATGTCGTGGTGTGGCAGTACACGGGTTGTAAAGCTATGCAAAGCTCGCACGGCAGCTTTTTTTTACAGTTTATTATTTTTTTTGCATTATGTTTGCCGTTTAAGAAGGAACGTCTGAAAATACCCTACTTTTGGCGGGGAAATGGCCGGACGGCCCTACAGCCCTACAATGTACCGAAATCGCCTAAAATACCCTACAAGTAGGGTAATTACCCTATGGTTGGCAACACTGCCGCCGTCGCCTTGGCGCTCTAGTGTTTGATGCCGATTATAGGTGGCGCCGCTGGCGCGCCATCTTTCATAGTTTATGCACCCAGTTGCTAGATGGCGCCAGTCACCTTTAAAACTGCTCGTTTGAGCGTCGGCATTCGGAATCTTGGAAATCAGCTCGTAATTTAGGAACACTGCCTTTTTATACAGTAGTTCATAGATTTTCTAGTGTATTGCACAAATTTTGAGCCGTACGCGGCTGAAAATAATTTCGCTATAACCGATACCGCGTCGGATCTCGCGGTTTCGGTTTTCGTTTTAAAGGTAGAGCTTCCATTGAAATAAAGCATGACCAACCAAACTTCGTGATTAATTCGCTATATCCGATAATTCGCTATATCAGTGTTCGTTATAAAGAGGATCACCTGTAATATGAAAAGTGAGTTTATACACGTTTTACATAGACAATGTGACGTTGAGTTGCGTCAAGTCAGATTCCCGCTAAATTTGGCGAAGAATACAAGCACGAACGGACGGAGAGGCACAATTTGGGATTGGCCTCTACGGAAGGAAAAAAGAAATGTTTCAAATTCAATCAGGTTTATATCGGTGCTTTTTTAATCATATCAGAAACAGATTTAGAACTCCGTTTAGCAGTACAACCAAACTGCCCATTGCTTCGATGAGACTTTTCGCCACTCTATTCAAAATGCCTGTAGGTTTGAGCACGGCGGTATGCGGACCTGTTTATACCGCATAGTGGCGTGGTGGACCTGTTTGAAACTGCTCACAGATTTGGTCAAACTGCTTATCAGCTCAGTCAGATTATTTACATGTTTGATCATGGCGGTATGCGGACTTGTTTACACTGTATAGCTCTGAGGCGGAATCGTTCCAAGGGGCGAGAAAAACAGAGAAAGGGAGAGCGGGCATCTCCTTGCCTGCCGGATGTTCAAGGTTGGCTGGGCTTGGGAGCGCCGATAAAGTTTTTGGGAAGGAAAATGAAAAGCAGTTGCTGGATAGAATAACCAAATAGACGATGTGCGTGGTTGACGGTGAGCGAGCCGCGGCCGAATGTCGAGCACCCGGGCAACAAAGGGAAGGAAAGCAACGAGGACGCAGCGCAAGCTACGAGACAGCAGCGGGCTCTGAGTGTTCGTCGGCCGCGTCCTGGAGGCAGACATTAACCGTTCAGTAAAAGGAGGTAATTAAGTTTAGTTATGAATATTAGCCTCAAAAGTGATTTGAGTAGATTTGACAATACTTAAATGGAAAGTAATTGTGTAAATATTAACTATCGCAAAATGCACCAAATTTCATTCCAAGTTTGTTTGTTTTTGAATTGTTTTATGGTATCAACAAAGTACATAATTCTGCTCCGCTAGGGAACTTCTGCTAGCCAAATATAAAGGGACACGTGTTTTCATTAAAGTGAGTGAATTCATCACTCAACTTGGGCGTGCCTAATTGTTCTTGCACTTTTTCTTTGTTTTCCAGTCAATGATGTACTGCAGCAGTCTCATTTTTACTTTAAGGTTTAGCACTGACTGAGCTTCATTTGGTAGACAGTGTTTGCTTGTTTACAATGTTGCGCAAAGTCCATATAAAAGCACTTGAAGTTGTGGGCACCCTGACGGCTCCCCAGCCCGGCTGCCCGACTACAGGGCACAGCAGGTAACTGTTCCCCGGTGGCGGCGACGTTACGCCGGCCACGCGCACATCGCGTGCGCCGTCTTGATGAGGCGGATCAGAGGCGGCGCACAAGGAGTCGCTGCCTGGACTCAGGCGCCGCTGGCGACAATGTTAATCGTCTTGTCCATGTCCAATTATATGTATTTTCTTGTTGTTGAAACCGTTGGCTCCGTGTTATTCCTCAGGGTCCGGTATGCAGCAAGTCAAACCGACCGCAATGGCGCCCAACCGTGGGATGCTATCCACTCGCAAGAATTTCACGGGTCTTGGTTTCTTCTTTAGGTAAGCATTTTTCCCACTCCTTGTGCTTCCAACCGTCGTTCCTTCCTTCCGTCACGTCCGCGTTTGTTGCATTGGCGTGTTTCTGACTGTTTCTTTTGTGGCCGCGGCAATCGTTTTGCGCGCTTGTGTTCGTTTCTAGGGGCGTTTCCTTCTTTGCGCTTGTCTTGCGCTTTTGTTGGGTTCTTGGTGCGTTTCTTTTTGTGCTTGCAGGAATGCTCACATGGGAGAAGGAAGCCGCGGTGGGCGCAGCGGCAGAAATGAACCTGCTCACGAAGGTCACGGAGATGTGCGACTCAGTGATGCAGCGCCTGACCTAGACACCTGGCCTGCAGGAAGCCCCACCGCGGGAGCCCCGACCACACTTGACTCTTTTAGTCTACACGGGGTACGATGACATCAAGTCCGTGGCAGACTTTCTGGGTGAGCTGCAGACGTACCCTTGCCTCCGGTGCCTCAGAAGCCTTCATCGTGGACCGGATTGTCCCGCTGGTGTTGCAAACCAGCGCCAGGTGCTGGTTGGGGTCGCAGGCCCCCTTCACCAGCCTGGCGGACTTCGAGACAATGCTTCGAGAAGAGTTCCTGCCTGCAGGCTACGCAACGCAGCTTCTCCGAGAGCTCGAGCCAAGGGCGCAGCACCCGGACGAAAGTCTGGTCCGATACGTTCGGGTCATGCAAGAGCTCTTCAAGAGGGCGGACCCGAAGTCACCGGGGTCGGACAGAGTAGCTCGGGTCAGAAGACAGTGTCACCCAAGGTACGACGTCTACCCCGTCAACCGCACCTTTCAGACCCTTGAAGAGCTAGCCCGGGGCGCCCGCCTCATCCAGGAAGCTCTTCATTCCGGGCAGAACTACGTGCCGCCACCACCAGCCAAGTACGCGCTCGAACTAGCCTGCGCATGGCGGGGCCCAGAGGCCTCCACGCAAGTGGACTGTCTGGACGAGACCTCCCTACCCCACCACGTGAACCAGGGGAGTTGGCATGGCATGCGTGGCAATCTCCCGTGCGCGATGAGCGGATGTTCGCCTAACTCTCGTCGAGAGGTCCCCGGAGGTCACAGCGGGGCCCGTGAGGCTCTCGGGCGGGGGTCGCCACTACAAGAAAGAGGTCGTTGGCCGTGCCATATCATAAGCTGGGGCCCAACGGAGATCACCACCCAAGCGAATCATCTTCATCAGTCTGCTCCTGCAAGTGCTGGTAAAAACTGGCACGGTGCGGTCGCAATCCCGCAGCTAAGCAGCATTCACCCCTGCCGCAACGGAACAAGCCCTCCACACAACAGCCAGTCGCAAGCCTTGTGGAGGCCCTTCCATAGTGGTTCTTTATCCGATCACTGGAGGCGGTCCAACGGGCACCTCGGTGCGGGTGGCCTAAGCAGGCAACTGTCATTGGACTACTGCTACGAGTGCGAGCAGCCCTGCCATCACCGAAACCAGTTTCCAAGACTTCTGGACACTACAAACAAGAGGTGGCACGAGACGGCGGCAAAGGGCCGGAACCAGAACAACCAGGGAAACTACTACGGCCGGCGACGCTGAAACCAGGCAGCCACTCGCCGACGGCCGTTGCAGTTCCTGGGAGCAGTGAGGCCGCGGCACAGATTCCATCTTTATGTCGAATTCAGCCCCAGCCTAACATCACTGATCCACGCATGACGATTTCACTGCTCGATTTTCCCATTGCCGCACTTTTGGATTCTGGGGCCACTATCTCGCTTATGGGGGATTTCGTTTTCGAACTCTGCAAAGCAAAAAAGATAAGCCTCCGGGAATGCGAAACCCGTTTGCAGCTAGCTTCTGGTACAGCGGTAACAGCTGGACAAGTCGTGAGGCTACAGACTTGGTTTGATGGAAAGAAGTGGCGTCAGCGATTTCTTTATATGCCAGGACTTGTGGTACCCGTGATCTTGGGCCGAGATTCCATTACAGGCGAAAGGATGACACTGGACTTTTCTGGTGGCGGATACCGGCTGGGACAACAATCGGAGCTGACTCCATTTACCAGATGGGAGGACTGCATCCGTAACCCGCCCACTGCAGTCTCACTTCACCATGGTGCCGGACGTTCTTGCCTGCCGGCATTCGAGGATCGTTGCGAAAGTGCCCCGCAAGCAGCCAGCAGAAGCAGGAGCTGCAAGCCGCCTTGCAGTCTTTCTCACCGATGTTCACGGAAGCACCTGGAAAGACTGACATCCTGCTGCACCGCAGTGAAACCGGTGACGCGCCGCCTCGGAGGTGCAACCCTCTAGCGATCAGCGTCCACAAAAGGGTACTCCTAGATGCGGCGCTCAATGAGATGATCGACACTGGTTCAGTACGTGAGTCGAAAAGCCCCTGGGCGTTCCCCGTGGTTCTCGCTCCGAAAAAAGACAGGAACAGCCAGTGTCTGTGCGTATTACTGGCGGCTTCTAACGATGTGTCTGTATGAGACAGCTGCCCTTCCCCTGCATTTCCTCCGTGATGTACGCCCTTGGTAACGCGACCGTGTCTACAACGCTGGATTGCAGTCGCGGGTTCCTTCGAATCGAGATTCACCCATCAGACGTTCCAAAAACTGCCTTTATCTGCCACAAAGGGCTGTTTGTTATCACTGGACTGCCGTTTGGCTTGCCTAACTCTCCAGCCAGTTCTCAGCGCCTGATGGACGTTGTACTTGGGAACTCGAAGTACGAATTTGCCATGGCATACATGGATGACGCGGTTGTCTTCTCGAGAACTATTAAGCAGCATGTCGAACACTTTCGCATCGTACTTGAGCGAATGCGTAAGGCTAGGCTCACGATTAATCCCGGAGAAGTTCACTTGGCTCCGCCCAAGATTTCCCTGCTTCGATTCATTATGGATAACAGCACGCTCTGCCCCAACGAAGATAAGTTCCGTGTGCTAGCCGAATACCCAAGCCCACATGACGAACAGAGCCTACCAAAATACTTCAGAACAATTGCGTTCTACTGGGATTTCATTTCACACTGTTTCGAAATATCCCAACCGCTCAATTACCTTCTAAAAAAAGGCATCAAGTGGTGTTGGGCCGAACAACAACAATGCGCATTCGCAGCCCTTTCAAAAGCCGCGTCTGACAGCACTTGTTTACAGCTCCCAGACTCGAACAAACCGTTCGTTCTGGAGACCGATGCAAGCAACTGTGGCCTGGGTGCTATCTTGCCGCAGGAGTGTGACGGTGTGCTTCGGCCGGTTGCTTTCACGAGCCACACGCTAACTCCATCCGAGTGAAACTACAGTGTCGCAGAACGTGAATGTCTCGGCATTATTCATGCTTTCAAGCGCTTCAATATTTACCTAGATGGCGCAACGTTCGAGATTCAATCTGATCACTTAGTGCTCTCGTGGCTAAGAGGACTTAAGAATCCAGCTGGACGTCTTGCTCGTTGGGCGCTTACGCTCCAACAGTACGAGAACTACATTCGTGTACCGCCCGGGGTCAACGAACAAAGTTGTTGATGCGCCTTCTCGTGCTCCACTTCCCGAGGAACACTCGCAGGATACCCTTGGCTTGGTGACCGCCGCGGCCACGGCACGAGGATCGCCAGATTGACGGTGGGGTACATTGGTGAGCCGCGAGGAGCCTTGCAAGGCGCAGCTGGGCGACGGGACTCTGTCAACGCGTGTCCCCTTGGCTGCCAGCAAGAGGTCCAGTCAAGCGCCCAAGGGACAAGGATTTCGACTCCTACTTGATGAGCGACGACGGCCTCCTGCTGCGCTACATCCCCCAGGCCGACGACGACCCAGATGGCTTGGCGTTCCGTACCGTGATACCCCGCAAGCTACGTAAGCTTTTCATCCGATACATACATGACCCTCCCTCTGGCAGGACACAGCAGTGGTAGCAAAGTTTATAAAAAAAGTGGTCCCAAATTGCTACCTGGGCAGTCATGAGGCAGAATGTGCTCCAAAACACTCGGACCTGCTCTGGTGTGCCAGAAGACTAAACCACGTGGTGGTCAGCCCCCAGTCTCATGCAGCCAATCGTGAGTCAGAGCCCTTGGCAGATTTATTTATTTATTTATTTCAAAATACTATCAGTCTCTATTGAGACTATGATAGGGTGGGTATACAAGTGTACAAAGAAAAACAACAACAACAAGAGCAGCACACACTTGAAAAGGTACTATAAAAGATAACACCAAATAATCACAACAATGCTTTGACAATGAAAGATAAAAAATTAGATCCGTCATGGATCTAATGCGATGGCAGAAACAACACAAAAAACAACATTTCATTTCACTTTTTGCAAGATGCTATATAAGAAGAAAAAGCTTCAAGTGATTGGCACACCACAGCTTGCTCCGAAAGAAGGTTCCAGTCACTTATGGTTTGTGGAAAGAATGAGTATCTGAAACAGTCCTTGAAGAACCGGGGCTGATGAAGTGCGCGACTGTGTTTGTTCCGAGTTATTCTCGACTCGTCAGGAACTAGGTAAGCGGTTTTATCTATCTGCAGTAAGCCATTATTAGTCATATATAAAAATTTCAATCTTTTTTCTTTACGCCTCATCTTAAGTAATGGAATGTTTGCTTTTGAATACAGTGCCGTGGGTGAATCCAGTCGACGATATTTGGAAAAAATGAAACGTAAAGCAAGTCGCTGCACCTTTTCTAGCTTTAGCACATCTTTACCAATATGAGGGTCCCAAATTTCGCATGCGTAATCCATCAACGGACGAATGAGTGTTTTATAAGCCAAAAGTTTTGTGTTCATTGAACTTAGTTTCAAAGACCACCTTAAATACCACAGTTTATAATTCGCTTTTTTTACAATACTATCAATATGAGCACTCCAACGGAGATCGTTAGAAATAATGACACCCAGATATTTGTAACTGCTTACCCTTACTAGTGGATACCCTTCGATGGCGTACGCGAATTCAATGGGCTTTGTTTTATGAGTAATAGTCATACAAACAGTTTTATCTAAGTTTAGTGACATTTGCCAAGTATTGCATCACTGACCAACGCGTGCTAAACACGTGTTAAGATTAGTTTGATCGGAGGGCTCCTTAACCTCTGTATACAAGATACAGTCGTCGGCAAAGAGCCTAGCCTTAACAGTTAAATTGAAGAGTATATCATTAATAAATATTAAAAAAACAAAGGACCGAGCACTGTCCCTTGAGGTACACTCTGATCTTACATCGATCAAATCGGAATGTTTATCTTTAATTTCTACAAATTGTCTTCTTCCGTACAAAAACATTTCTATCCATCTGATGAGACCTGGGTTTTTCAGAATATATTGTAATTTGAGTAATAATTTCCTGTGGTTAACCTTATCAAATGATTTCTTTAAATCTAAAAAATAACATCAACTTGGCCTTTACGGTTCAGTACTTCAGAAAAATCATGCGTGACTTCAACCAGCTGAGTGATAGTAGATACTCCTTACGAAAGCCGTTGCTGAGAGCTGTTTAACAAGTTGTAATGACTTAAGAAGGAGTGAATATGGCTCGAAAGTATATGCTCTAAGAGTTTACCACATGTTGATGTTAGTGAGATTGGTCTGTAATTGCTAACGGAGGTAGCTTTCCCAGACTTCAAAACAGGCA